>JAVKPL010008743.1:0-33943 GCA_032173675.1 Gastrolobium villosum | reverse complement strand
AACATTTACGAGATGAGAAGTAGAACTCAATAAAAAACGGTGCTTATGAAAAAGTATGCCATCTTTAACCGAAATGTGGGGATCAGGGCAAGCACTAGCCAATACCTGTGAATGCATGTCCAGCAAATAAGGATCAATTTGGTTTTCCTTACGTACCTCATCTAAAATATGGAAAGAGGGCTGTGTGAGCAGTGTCAGAATTGATGCCACAACTGGATCCTCATGACTTCGAGATAGAGAGTCAGCTACCATATTAGAAGCACCAGGTTTATATTCAATTTTGAATTCATACCCCATCAATTTACAAGCATACCGTTGTTGTTCGATAGTTTGAACTGTTTGTGATAGTAGTTCCTTCAAACTTCGATGATCCGTCCGAATAATAAATTGAGAGCCTAACAAATAATGTCTCCAGCGTTTGACAGCCTCCGTTACTGCATAAAGTTCCCGGACATAAGTGGATGAAACCTTCATTCGAAGGCCTAACTTCTTGCTAAAAAAAGAAATTGGTCTGCCATGTTGAAGCAATATTGCACCTACTCCTGTAGAAGAAGCATCAATCTCAATTATAAAAGGAAAAGAGAAATCTAGAAGGATCAGTACTGGAGTTGTTGTCATTGCATCCTTCAAATTTGAAAATGCTTGTTGAGCTTCATCATTCCACCTGAACACCTCTAACTTCAATAAGTCAGTGAGAGGGGAAGCAATAGTAGCATATTGTCTCACGAATTTTCGATAATACCCGGTTAAACCAAGAAATCCTCGTAATTGTTTAATATTTCTGGGTTGAGGCAATTGAACCATAGCTTCAATCTTCCTAGGATCAGCCTTAGCCCCCTCTGCAGAAACCAAGTGACCCAAATAATCAATTTCCTAGAGTGCAAAGGCACACTTAGACAGCTTGACAACAAAGTTCTTATCACACAGGCAGCCCAAGGCAGTCTTCAAATGGATCAAGTGGTCCTCCATGGTTTTGCTGTAAATCAATATGTCATCAAAAAATACAATGATGAATTTTCTCAAAAATGGTCGAAACATGTGATTCATCACTGACTGGAATGTGGAAAGTGCATTTGTCAACCCGAAGGGCATAACCAAGAACTCGTAATGGCCGTCATGAGTTCTAAAAGTAGTCTTATGAGAATCTTCAGGAACTAATCGTTGAAAAAACACCAGCTCCATTAAGCTCATCTAGGAGTTCATCAATCGTTGGAATAGGAAACCTATCCTTGATGGTTATGCTATTCAAGGCTCGGTAGTCTATACACATACGCCAGCTACTATCAGCCTTCTTCACCAATAAGACAGGAGAAGAGAAAGAACTATGACTCTCTTCAATGAAACCGGATGCCAAGAGGTCAGAAACTTGTTTTTCAATTTCTAATTTTTGGTGATGGGCATGCCGATAAGGGCGATCATTAACAGCTTGAGCCCCATCAATTAAATTGATAGCATGGTCACATTCTCTTTTAGGAGGTAGATCCTGTAGAAGTTGGAACACTGTTGGAAACTGAATCAAGATTAGCCATATATCTTGAGAAATTTTGCCACTCAAATCTTCCAACTCGGGTGGGATGGTAATTGGACTACTGCCAGTATCAACTGCTACCAATACAAGACATTTGACAGATTCCACAGCAATTGGAGTGAGCTCCTTCTCCCCTTGTAGAATAACATTTTGCTTGTTCCACAAAAACTCCATCGACATATTTCCATAATCATGTAACACCCTGCCCAATTTCTCCAACCATAATATCCCCAAAATGATGCCAGTGGACATGGATAAATCAATAACCCACAAATCCACAGTAAAGAAATGGCCTTGAATACATAATGGCACATTGGGACATTTTCTGTCACAAGTCATAAACTCACCATTCCCCAAATAAACTTTCATTCTACGAGTCCTCAACATAGGCAACCCCAACACATCCACCAGTTCGCGTTTCACAAAGTTATGAGAACTCCCAGAATCAACTAATATGCTGATAAAATGATCCTTGAAAGTAATTGAAAATTTCAATGCACGAGGGCTATTGTTACCTGAAAAAGACTGCAATGCCGCTTCTAAAGGTGTAGCAAGAGTAGATTCTGGTTGCCAAACTATTTCTTCCTCCAGTTCTGGATCACTGTCATCAGGCTCCCCCACCAAGATAAAAAGTTTAGCTTTGCATTTGTGGCGGGAATGCCACTTCTCATCACAGCTATAACAGAGACCTTGCTCACGTCTCTTAACCAATTCTTCCTTATTCCATCTCTTGGCAGGTGCGGTAGAAGGTAAGGCAGGTATAGAAGTAGTTGGATTGCTAGGAGCAGGTAAGGCTAAGGTCGAATCATTATGGGTAATGTCCAAAGGAAGAGAGGGTTTTTGGAAATGTCATTTCTGGTAAGGTGTATTGGTTGTAGAATTGGAACGCAAGTCTGTGAAATGAGTTTCATAGACCAGGGCTAATTGTAAGGCTTGGTGAAGACTAGTTGGGCTATGTAATTGAGTGGCACGTCTCAGTTCCGGAATCAACCCAGAAACAAAGAAGGTCATCAACACTTCGTCTGAGAAATCAGTTACCTGATTAATGAGGGATTCAAAAGATTGAATGTAATCAGCCAACGTACCAGTTTGTGTGAGTATGGATAATACTCCTCTCAGATCCGCATAAGCCGAACCACCATAACGTAGACAAACAACAGCTTTGAGATCCGACCATGTTACTATCGAACCACCACGAAATAACCATTGATACCATGGAGAGGCTAGACCATCCATCTTCAACCCGGCTAAACGAACCTTGAATTCTTCCGGAATCTGTTGCAAATCAAAAAATAACTCGGTTTTAAAAATCCACCCATGTGGATCACTCCCGTTGAATAATGGCAGCTCCATTCGAACGGTCTTCAACGGAAACGGAGAACCCTGCGACATCGTCCGATTTAAAGCAGAGGATGAGGCTCCTTGATCTGGATTGGGTCGAACAAAAGGAATCGAATTCTCATGTCGATTGCGGTCTTCCCTGTTAAGAATCAACTCATGCAACTGTTGAATTTGGGTCGAAAGATTCGCAAGCACCACCTGGCTTTCAGCATAACATTGATCCACCCTCGCCTGAAATGCACGATTTTCCTCCTTATCCTGTTCCACCCGAAGCTGAAACGAAGAAAATTCCTCAACGAGTTCCGGCAACTGCATGTTGCTAGATGAAAGCACCAGTTGAGAAGGATTGAACCCTATCGAAGGAAAGAACAAGAAAGAGAAGAGGAACAGAAATTGGAAAAAATGAAAAGACCCTTTATTTCTCTGATAACTTCTTCTTTTACAAGTGATTCTCTTATATCCCTTGTACAACCGTTTCCTCCAATACCCTATGGGTGTTAACCAACCATCACATCTAATCTACACGTATCAACTAGTAACCCACTTATTGATGACTAATCAATCTCTATACACGTGTCTATACAATTGAACTATATTATTACAACTCAACAGAATAATTCTTTGCCCATGTGGGTGCACCCTTTCTTCTAGAAGACTTCCTTAGTGTATCACTATCATAGCTAAAGTTTGGCTTAACTTGACCCATTTATACCCCTAGCCATGACCTGGGAAGAACATTAACTTGGACAACAAACTTCACAATTAAAAAGAAACATGGAATAATCAGCGACAAATGTCTGAAATAATTTAAATGACATTGGATCCACATAAATCATTTAACTAGTGTTTAGATATTTTAAAAATTTTAAAAATACAAAAAAAGTTGTTAATGGATTTTTCTCTTTAACAGTTTCCACTAATTAATAACCAAAATTCACATTCTTGTTATGAAATAAAATACAAATAACACCAATAAACAATTCAATTCCATTGCCAATAGCAACTCTAGCTCTACATTAAAATAATTTTTTTAAAAGCTAAACGTAAAACAACTCTCCATTTTTTCAAAAGAAATAAAATCAATAACTACAACCACAACAAAAAAGTTGTTAATAAAATAAAGGGGGCGTGAATTTCACTCATATTAGAAACACCCAATAGGTTAACTAATCATTTTTATGATTAAGATTAGAAGTCTTTCTTTTTTAAAATAGTAGGAGTAAGAATAAATAACATAACTGATTAGAATAAAATAGGAAAAAATATACAGGATAAAAAATAAAAAAATGTAAAACACAAGAATAACCATACTATACATGTTCATTTTTATTTGTTTGCATTTAGATGATTTCTTGTTACTTTGTATTGAGTATTTGATTTTTTATTTAGGTGGTGCTAAATTATATTTTTTACCTTAATTAATTATAATTAATTATACAAAAAAAAAAAACAAGCAGGTGCCAAGGCACCTGCTGACTTGCATGTGGCTACGCCACTGTTGGCCCATTCTTCAAATGCTCAAAAATTGGACAGATATTATTCACAGATCTATATGAATATAATTGCTCTTACAATGTGATACTATGAGCATCGTACCTTTAAAAAATAGCTTCGAATCTCCAGCCTTCGTATGTGAGGTAGATGAACAAAAAAATTGAGCAAATTGCTAAAACCTCCTTGCTTATTGTTTTCAAAGGTCACATCCAAACCAATGGATACCACAGCCAATCCGAAAGTGTTCTCAAAGTTAATAGCCTCAAAATTACCTTCAATGTCAAAAAACTGGAGATTTGGTGCATCAATATTAAGACGAGTTAAACCATGAAAGTTCATCAATGTCAACCGTTTAAGCAGAGGGCAGCTGGATATCAAGTATTGAAAATCATCTTGAGCCAAGGTAACCTGTTGCAGATCAAGACTCTTCAAGTTCCTGAAGCCTTGAAATTTTGATGGAGGTTTAAGCCAACAATTAAATAACTCTAAATGCTTCAAACTTTGACAAGAAAATAAACATGAGGGTATCTTATAGTGTTGCCCTTTCCAGATTTCCAGCACAAACTCTTTAACTGACCTCCTGGATACATGAAGAGTCCAACTATCAATAGCGCTGACAGCAGTAAGTTCACTATTGGAGACCTTGAACTTGTTGATTGGCCCAGAATGAAGTAAGAGTACACGATCAATACATGTCACAAGCTTGTTCATGTCAATGGAAGAGTCTAGGGAAGAATACAAGAGAGTGTCGTTATCGAACACAAGATTTGGTACTGTGGCCCATTTGTACCTCCATTTTCTGGATAAAATACTTGTTCCCACTGCTTCCCTAATCGGCACATATGAGAGAATTTGATCCATTATATGATCTGGTAAGTAACTGATTCTATCTGGCTCCATATCTGTTAGGCAAGGAGGCTGGGATTGTTCTTTTCCCTTTAGATATATTCAAAAGGAGGATAGAGGAATCAGAAAATAAACTAGGATACTATATATGTATATGAGCGTTTTAAGTCCACCCAGAATCTTAGCTAATGCAAATCATTAGACAAAAACAGCATAATTATTTTACTCTTTTAGAATTCAAATAACAAAATACTAATGCTAATGAAAGAGCAATTCACGTTGACTTATCATTGAGAATTTTGATATTAAAATCAGCACCTACTACTAGGCGTTCGCGGTCTGGATTTGATCGGTTTTGGAACAAAAAATCACCCGATCCAATCCCTTTGGTTTGATCATGTAATCATCCATTCGGTTTGAATTTTTTTTCAAATCTGATCCGATCCAATCCAATTTATTTTTTTAGTTTGGATTGGATCGGTTTTCAGTTTTTTGAAAATCCTAAAAAAAATTTCAAGATTATTGTGTAAATAACATCTTTTGTATATATTGGCTTTGTAATTTATTTTTATTTTTTTGAAATACAAAAAACGTCAATAAACGATAATATAGTTTTTTTTTTAGAATGAGATATGAAGCTACACAGATGAAATGTTGTTGACGAGATGTGACTAGGTTTTTTCTTGAGTTTAGTTGATGGGTTAACGGGTCTTGGATTTAGAAATTTTTGGGCTATAACTGGGGAAAAACCCAAGTAGATAGATGAAAATTAATATATTGGATCGGTTTGGATTGGATCGGTTTTCATCAACCAATCTTGTAAGAACCCGCACCGTTAATTAAGGTAATTAGTAAAATAATTATGATAATTAGGAAATAATTCCATAATTGACCCTAATAATTATTATGAGGCTTTAATAATTATAATTAGTGGGTAAGAATGCTGAAAGTCGCTTTTCGGAAGAAAAGCGCAGATACCGGTTCTGCTACTCGGTATAAATGCGTACCGGAAAAGTATCCCGGAAAATTATAACGAATGCATGATAATTACTAGAATATTATGTAGGACTTGTAAAACAAGTTTCAAGTCAAAATAACGTAATCTGATGCCAGAACTGATACTGGCTATGGAAAAGCGCGTACCGGAAAGGTGCTCCGAAAAATAAAATAAAAATATGACAAATCTTAGAAAAATGTCTAGGTTTAGATTCCGAAGTTTGGGATCAAGATCTTTTACTTTGCTATTAAGGCTAATACTGCGCGTTAAGTGGCCTTGTGCCTATAAATAGACACACTAAGGCACAAAACCCTAGGTGCATTTCTTTTCTACGTGAGTTGGGGGGGCTGAACAGTGGAGAGGCTGTTTTCTTGTGGGAAACACTATTTCATTGATCCTTCACCCTTTCTTGATCAAAGTTGACACCTTTGGACTTTGATTCTTCACCTCCCTCCCTCTATGCACCATGGTTGTGTGTGGTGAGCCTTGTTTTCTGAGTTGAGGGGTGTTTAGTGGGCTGTGGTGTTGTCTCCATGGTTATGAGCCATTGTTCATGACATTTGAGGTTTCAAGAAGCCTCCTTTAGTGCCAAGAACCAACCTTTGGTGTGGCATTTTCGTGTCCTTGGGTGTGCTGGACTTGTGAGCAGCATTGGGAGCTCCAAAGGCACTTCGAACTACTGACTAAGCTTTGGGGTAAGTCACCTTAACTTGATCATGTGTTTTTATGGCCTAAAGGTGGTATCTTGGTATGTTAATGGGTTTAACATATAACCAACACATAAGTGAACTTATATATGCTTAAAGATGCATGCTTTAACGTGTACATGTGTTAAAAGTTGGATCTTTGGGTTGGATATTTACGAAATGCAGAAACTGCATTCTGTCGTGAGATATCCGGATATTTGTCGAACAGATATCCGGATATCAGTATCCGGATATGGTATCCGGATATGCATATCCGGATATGGTATCCGGATATACATATTCGGATATGGGTACTGGGTATCCGGATATGGTATATCCGGATATGGCCAGTGTGATATCCGGATATGGCATATCCGGATATGACCCTAGAGATATCCGGATATCCTGGGATTTTGCAGAACAGTAGCTGTGCTGTGTGAACAGTAAGCTATTGGGGGGTTTGTGGACCCTAGATTAAGGAAGTTGAACTTCTGTAATTAATAAACTAAGTCAGAATCACATGATTAAGGGCTTATGGCTTTGTTGGAAGCCTTGAGACGTAAAACGTAAAAGAAAGGCGTAGTCCTTAAGTGGTATGCTTGTGTTGCATAATTAATGATATATTATTGGTCCATATCAGATTGTGATACTGCTGTGTTTGGACTTGAGAGGGGTTGGACTCTTGACTTGGATAGCTAGCTTGCAAGGTAAGCTTTCGTGTCCTCGGTTTAGCCATGTTGTGGTTCCACCATGTCCCATGGGGATGTGGTTTATGCATGCTGTGTTACAGGCTTTGATGTTTTGGAAATGATGTTGAGCTATTATATGCAATGTGCTTTTATGATATGCATGTGGTGTCCACCTATACGGTAAGCCTGAGTATGTAGTACATACAAGATGGTGAGGCTGTGGGTGAGGTGCAAGCGGTGTTCCTTGTACTCATGTGGGTTTAGACGTATTCCTGCATTTCTCTGGCCAGTAGATTTGATAAACACACATGGCATGATTATCTGCTGCATCGCATAGTTTTGGAACTTATATTGTAAATACTGTTTTTGAACTTATATTACACATGTAAGTGAGCTTGGGGTGGAAGATCCTTGAGGACCCCTTGTCTTACTGAGATTTCTTGTTTAGAGATCTCACCCCACGTTTGGGGACGCTTATTTCAGGTTCAGGTAATGTTGAGGGCTCAGGTGGCAGGAGGCCAGAGCTGAGCTAGACTATCTGTATTTTGCTGACATGATGGATGCTGATTATTTGACTGCTGTTTATGTTTTCCCGCTTTGATTATGATATTATGCTGAGACTGTTGTTGGGCATTGTGCCTTATTTGGTGAGCATGGGGTTTGTCCATGCCACATGGCTTTGTTATTGTCTTTTAATTGAAGTTGTAATTAAAGTATCAGGATTTTGACCCAGGCTATGTGTTGTAGTCCTGCGGCTTTAGATACTCACTTTATATTTATTCATGAGGTATTTCAGTTAGTTGTCTTGCAATTTACATACAGGCAGTATTTTATGAAATTGATTAAGTAATCAAGTTGGCTAAGGTTAATGACGTCATAATTGAATTAAAGAAAAAGTTATTCCGCATTTTAATTAAGCGTGGCTTAATACGATAGTATGTTAACAATCCGGGTTAACACGGGCTGTTACATTTTATGGTATCAGAGCACTTTCTAGGGAAAAGCCTGTATGTATTGCAATAACTTAGGATGTTTCGTTGCGTGTCTACTTGGCGTTCTCTCTGATTGGTGTGTAATATGATAATGCGTATGTGACCACATAGCGTGGGCCTGATCAACTCATTCCTTGTGTAACTTGTGCAGAGTCATGGTGCCACCAAGGAGGAACCCTAGTACGAGCGATGATCAATCGGATCCTATCCTGGCTGCATTGGCTGAGATGCAGGCGGCCCGACTAGCCGACCAGGAAGCCACGAGGTTGGCAAACCAGGCGATGCTGGACGCTATTCGAGATGCGAACAGACGAGCCACGGCAGAGGTTCTGGAGGAGAACCGGATGGCCAACATGACTATGATGAGGGTCATGTTGGAGGAGTTGAGGGCTGGTCCTGCTGCTGGCCAGTGTCCTCCACCACCTCCACCGCCGCCGCCGCCTCCACCTCCGCCTAGTCAACAGGAGGACACCCAGAGTCAGATGGGTGAGGGCAGTCACTTGACGGGGGCTATGCAGACCATCCCCGTATTTGCTAAGGATCGTGACGAAATCGATCGCCGGCTGAATGCTTTCCGCAAGCATAAGCCACCTTCTTTTGACGGATCTTATGATCCCATTGCTGCTGCCAGATGGCTACAGGCGCTGGATAAGATTTTTCGGATCATGCAGTGTACCGATCCGCAGAAGCTGTTGTTCGCCACTTACATGCTGGAGGGCGAGGCCCATGAGTGGTGGACCAACCTTTCTCACATCTACGAGATGCAGGGCCGTGTGATGACGTGGCCATTCTTCGAGGAGAGCTTTCTGGGTCAGTACTTTCCTTATGACTCTCAGGAGAGGAAGCAGGGAGAGTTTGACCGGTTGGTACAGAGCTCGTTGTCTGTCGACGAGTACCTGGACAAGTTTAATGAGCTGGTCAAGTTCGCTCATTTCCGTATGGCGAGACCGACTCCCGTTTTTCTTGCGGCTAAGTTCCGGAGGGGACTTAATGAGGATATAGCCGGACATCTTGCTAGTTCTGCTTCGAGAGACTTCGGAGCTTTAGTACAGCAGTGTCGCGATATTGAGGACTACTGCCGTTCGTGCCTGGCCAAGAAGGCCAAGATTGAGGTGCCACAGGGTACCGGCGGTTCCACTCCCTGGAGGAACAAGAATTTTGCAAACAAGGGCAAGGGCAAATAGTTGGCGGCTAAGCAAGCGCTAAACCAGTTTAAAAAGACTGCTACTCAGGGGAACACAGCTAGACCTCCTGCTCCCAGATGCTCGGGATGTGGGAAGTCACATTTTGGGCCGTGTTCTACTGGTCAGTTGATTTGCTTCCAGTGTGGCAAGGAGGGCCACTACTCCAGAGATTGCCCGACGGCGAGAGTTGCTGCAGTGCAGGCTGTGCCATTGCAGATGGTTCCTATTGGGGCACCAGTCGTGCCACCTACAACGGGGCGAGTATACACCCTTGATCGTCAGCAGTCGGACAGAGCTCCGAACCTGGTCAGAGGTACTGTTATCATTGGTGGATCAGCTGTTGATGTATTGTTTGATTCCGGGGCAACGCACTCTTTTGTTGCTACCCCTATTGCTGTGGGGCTTGAGTTGCCCAGTGATGTGCTTTCTCCACCGATGCGGGTGACCACCGCCACCGGAGAAAAATGTTTGACATCCACTGTTCATCGCGATGTAGCGTTTCAGTGGGATGGCCGTGACTTCTCGGTAGATCTGATAGGATTGCCGATGGCCAACTTGGAGATTATTCTGGGCATGGATTGGTTGTCCAGAAACTGTGCATTGATTGATTGTTGTGCCAAGAAAGTGGTGATGTCTCCGGGTGGGTCCACAGCCAGTTCCTCACCGTTCATTTCAGTCCTGCAGGCGAGGAGGGCCTTGAGAGCAGGGGCATTTGGCTATGTCATGTTGGAAGGTTTGGTGAGTGGGACACAGGAGGATCTCACTGGCATTCCTGTGGTGAAGGAATTCCTCGAGGTGTTTCCTGAGGAGATTCCTGAGTTTCCACCGCAGAGGGAGATAGAGTTCTCCATTGACTTATTGCCTGGTGTGGGGCCTATATCGTTGGCTCCATACCGGATGTCGCCACCAGAGTTGGCGGAGCTGAAGAAGCATATTGAGGAGCTTTCAGCAAAAGATTTCATTCGGCCGAGTGTGTCTCCCTGGGGAGCACCGGTCATTTTTGTGAAAAAGAAAAATGGGACCATGCGGTTGTGCACCGACTACAGACAGTTGAACAAGGTGACAATCAAGAACAAGTACCCTCTTCCACGCATTGATGATTTGCTGGATCAGCTCAAGGATGCTTGCGTATATTCAAAGATCGATCTCCGGTCCGGTTACCATCAGATATGGGTAAAGCCGGAGGATGTCCCAAAGACAGCATTTCGCTCGAGGTACGGGCATTATGAGTACTTGGTGATCCCGTTTGGACTCACCAATGCACCCGCAGTGTTCATGGACTACATGAATAGGATCTTCCAGCCGTACCTGGATCAGTTTGTGATCGTCTTCATTGACGACATTTTGATTTACTCCAAGACGGAGGAGGAGCATACTTAGCACTTGAAGATTGTTTTGCAAGTGTTGAAAGAGAAAAGGCTATATGCTAAGCCGTCAAAATGTGAGTTTTGGCTCAAGGCGGTGAAATTTCTGGGTCATGTGATTTCCGCTGATGGAGTTGCAGTTGATCCTAACAAGATTGAGGCCGTGATGGACTGGGAGAGGCCCAAGACGATTATAGAAGTGAGAAGCTTCTTGGGTTTGGCAGGGTACTATAGGAGGTTCATAGAGGGATTCTCCAAGATGGTGCTACCGATGACTCGCCTTACCCGAAAGGAGATTCCATTCGTGTGGACACATGAGTGTGAGGAGTGTTTCCAGGAGTTGAAGGAGAGACTGACTACTGCTCCAGTGTTAGTTCTTCCTGATCCTGCGGAACAGTTTGAGTTATACTGCGATGCCTCTGGTAAAGGACTAGGCTGTGTGTTGATGCAGAAAGGGAAAGCTGTTGCCTATGCTTCAAGACAGTTGAAACCTCATGAGGAGAACTACCCGACTCACGACTTGGAGTTGGCAGCCATTGTTTTTGCTTTCAAGATTTGGAGGCATTACCTGTTTGGCATGAAGTTTGCTGTATTCAGTGATCACAAGAGTCTGAAGTATCTGTTTGACCAGAAGGAGTTGAACATGAGACAGCGAAGATGGATGGAGTTCTTGAAGGACTACGACTTTGAGTTGAGATACCATCCTGGCAAGGCCAATGTGGTAGCCGATGCTTTGAGTCGGAAATCCGTGAGCTTATCCAGCTTGATGATGAGCGACTACGAGGTGATCGAAAAGTTCAGAGACTTGAGAGTGAACTCCTTGTTTGGGGGCGCACTGCTCGAAATAGAAACAGCAGAAGTGATTAATGAGCTGATGGAAAAGATTAAAGAGGCGCAAGTGCAAAGAGAGTGCCTTGATTATGTGAAGAACCAGGACGGTGTGTCTTGGAACGAGGATGGATTGCTGCTGTTCCAAAAGAGAATTGTTATTCCTCGAGGGCCATTGACCGAAGAGGTCATGGCAGAAGCTCATAAGGGCCGGTTTACTATCCACCCTGGTGCCACAAAAATGTACCAGGACTTAAAGAGAAATTTTTGGTGGCCGGGCATGAAGAAGGACATAGCGGTCTACGTGTCCAAATGCCTTATTTGTCAGAAAGTAAAAATTGAGCACCAGAAACCGTCTGGTAAACTTCAACCTCTTGAAATTCCACAGTGGAAGTGTGAGAGTATTTCCATGGACTTCGTGGTGGGATTGCCTAAAACTCAGGCTGGTTGTGACTCTATTTGGGTCATAGTGGACAGATTGACCAAGTCTGCCCATTTTCTTCCAGTGAAGGTGAGCTTCACTACAGAGCAGCTGGCCAAGCTTTATGTCCACGAGATTGTGAGGCTTCACGGGGTGCCCGAGAGTATCATCAGTGATAGGGACCCGAAGTTCACATCTCGGTTCTGGGAGGCGCTGCAGGAGGCTTTTGGTACGCAGTTGAGATTGAGTACCGCCTATCACCCTCAGACTGACGGACAGACTGAGCGGACCATCCAGACATTGGAGGACATGTTGAGAGCTTGCACATTGGAGCAGGGTTTTGCATGGGATAGGTACCTTCCGTTGGTAGAATTCTCGTACAACAACAGTTTTCATGCTAGTCTGGGCATGGCACCCTACGAAGCGCTGTATGGTAGGAGGTGTCGGACTCCTACTTGCTGGTCTGAGGTTGGAGATAAGGAGCTTTTTGGCTTGGACTTTGTCCAAGATACCACCCAGCAGATCCAGATGATCAGGGAAAAGTTGAAGCAGGCGCAGAATCGCCAGAAAAGCTACTATGATGTCAAGCATCGACCACTGGAGTTCAATGAGGGTGAGCATGTGTTTGTGAAACTTTCACCTGTCACCGGTGTTGGACGGGCACTCGGAGTGAGGAAGTTGAGCCCGCGATTCATTGGGCCCTACCAGATCCTTGGTAGAGTAGGACCAGTTGCCTATCGACTTGCCTTACCTCCGAACCTAGCCAACATCCACGACGTGTTTCACGTGTCTCAGCTTCGGAAGTACATAGCAGATCCTTCGCACGTGGTGCAGCCGGATGATGTGGAGGTTCGGGAGAACCTAAAGACTCCCGTCGGACCACTCAAGATTCTCGATCGAGGCGAGAAACAGCTTAGAAGCAAGATCATTCCGATGGTCAAGGTGCAGTGGACTGGGCGTAGTCCCGAGGAGTGCACGTGGGAGCGAGAGGACGAGCTTCTCCGACAGTATCCCGACTTTCGAGACAGATATGTTTCTGATTTTGAGGACAAAATCCTTAAAAAGGTGGGGTGAATGTAAGAACCCGCACTGTTAATTAAGGTAATTAGTAAAATAATTATGATAATTAGGAAATAATTCCATAATTGACCCTAATAATTATTATGAGGCTTAAATAATTATAATTAGTGGGTAAGAATGCTGAAAGTCACTTTTCGGAAGAAAAGCGCAGATACCGGTTCTGCTACTCGGTATAAATGCGTACCGGAAAAGTATCCCGAAAAATTATAACGAATGCATGATAATTACTAGAATATTATGTAGGACTTGTAAAACAAGTTTCAAGTCAAAATAACGTAATCTGATGCCAGAACTGATACTGGCTATGGAAAAGCGCGTACCGGAAAGGTGCTCCGAAAAATAAAATAAAAATATGACAAATCTTAGAAAAATGTCTAGGTTTAGATTCCGAAGTTTGGGATCAAGATCTTTTACTTTGCTATTAAGGCTAATACTGGGCGTTAAGTGGCCTTGTGCCTATAAATAGACACACTATGGCAAAAAACCCTAGGTGCATTTCTTTTCTGCGTGAGTTGGGGGGGCTGAACAGTGGAGAGGCTGTTTTCTTGTGGGAAACACTATTTCATTGATCCTTCACCCTTTCTTGATCAAAGTTGACACCTTTGGACTTTGATTCTTCACCTCCCTCCCTCTATGCACCATGGTTGTGTGTGGTGAGCCTTGTTTTCTGAGTTGAGGGGTGTTTAGTGGGCTGTGGTGTTGTCTCCATGGTTATGAGCCATTGTTCATGACATTTGAGGTTTCAAGAAGCCTCCTTTAGTGCCAAGAACCAACCTTTGGTGTGGCATTTTCGTGTCCTTGGGTGTGCTGGACTTGTGAGCAGCATTGGGAGCTCCAAAGGCACTTTGAACTACTGACTAAGCTTTGGGGTAAGTCACCTTAACTTGATCATGTGTTTTTATGGCCTAAAGGTGGTATCTTGGTATGTTAATGGGTTTAACATATAACCAACACATTAGTGAACTTATATATGCTTAAAGATGCATGCTTTAACGTGTACATGTGTTAAAAGTTGGATCTTTGGGTTGGATATTCACTAAATGCAGAAACTGCATTCTGTCGTGAGATATCCGGATATTTGTCGAACAGATATCCGGATATCAGTATCCGGATATGGTATCCGGATATGCATATCCGGATATGGTATCCGGATATACATATTCGGATATGGGTACTGGGTATCCGGATATGGTATATCCGGATATGGCCAGTGTGATATCCGGATATGGCATATCCGGATATGACCCTAGAGATATCCGGATATCCTGGGATTTCGCAGAACAGTAGTTGTGTTGTGTGAACAGTAAGCTATTGGGGGGTTTGTGGACCCTAGATTAAGGAAGTTGAACTTCTGTAATTAATAAACTAAGTCAGAATCACATGATTAAGGGCTTATGGCTTTGTTGGAAGCCTTGAGACGTAAAACGTAAAAGAAAGGCGTAGTCCTTAAGTGGTATGCTTGTGTTGCATAATTAATGATATATTATTGGTCCATATCAGATTGTGATACTGCTGTGTTTGGACTTGAGAGGGGTTGGACTCTTGACTTGGATAGCTAGCTTGCAAGGTAAGCTTTCGTGTCCTCGGTTTAGCCATGTTGTGGTTCCACCATGTCCCATGGGGATGTGGTTTATGCATGCTGTGTTACAGGCTTTGATGTTTTGGAAATGCTGTTGAGCTATTATATGCAATGTGCTTTTATGATATGCATGTGGTGTCCACCTATACGGTAAGCCTGAGTATGTAGTACATACAAGATGGTGAGGCTGTGGGTGAGGTGCAAGCGGTGTTCCTTGTACTCATGTGGGTTTAGACGTATTCCTGCATTTCTCTGGCCAGTAGATTTGATAAACACACATGGCATGATTATCTGCTGCATCGCATAGTTTTGGAACTTATATTGTAAATACTGTTTTTGAACTTATATTACACATGTAAGTGAGCTTGGGGTGGAAGATCCTTGAGGACCCCTTGTCTTACTGAGATTTCTTGTTTAGAGATCTCACCCCACGTTTGGGGACGCTTATTTCAGGTTCAGGTAATGTTGAGGGCTCAGGTGGCATGAGGCCAGAGCTGAGCTAGACTATCTGTATTTTGCTGACATGATGGATGCTGATTATTTGACTGCTGTTTATGTTTTCCCGCTTTGATTATGATATTATGCTGAGACTGTTGTTGGGCATTGTGCCTTATTTGGTGAGCATGGGGTTTGTCCATGCCACATGGTTTTGTTATTGTCTTTTAATTGAAGTTGTAATTAAAGTATCAGGATTTTGACCCAGGCTATGTGTTGTAGTCCTGCGGCTTTAGATACTCACTTTATATTTATTCATGAGGTATTTCAGTTAATTGTCTTGCAATTTACATACTGGCAGTATTTTATGAAATTGATTAAGTAATCAAGTTGGTTAAGGTTAATGACGTCATAATTGAATTAAAGAAAAAGTTATTCCGCATTTTAATTAAGCATGGCTTAATACGATAGTATGTTAACAATCCGGGTTAACACGGGCTATTACAAATCTGAAATCCGATCTAATCAAGTTAAAATTTGCGATTTTTTTCGGTTTTTGATTTTCGGTTTTTTCGATTATCGGTTTTTCGGTTCGGTCACCGCGGTTTGAATAGATCTGGATCGGTTGATGAACACCCTTACCTTTTAGAGTTCAGTTTCACGCACTAAAATATCATAAATTCATCGAATGCTCTAATTAATTTAAAATTTGCAGAAAACTCTCGGGAGTTACCATGTCAAGCTACTAAGTAATTCCAGGGAAAACACGTAATCTTTGGAAGTGATAGCTGCAACGAGCAAAACAAAAAAAAAATATTCAATTCATTAATTAGGGTAACAATAACAAATATAACAAATTAATGAGGACAGGATCCGTTTACAAACTTTTTGTAATTTTTTTACAAATTACACTATATTCTCCCGGGAGAACATAGTGTAGTTTGCAAAAGTTTGTATTCTCCCGGGAGAATATAGTGTAGTTTGTAAAAGTTTGTAAATAAAAAAGTTTGTAAATATAACCTATGTAGCACCGACACCGATACGGGACACGTGACACGATACGACACGACACTCCGACACGTTAATTCTAAAAAATGTTAGATTTTGACACGTTAGGACACGTTTTAATATTAAATAATATTTTTAATTTATGTAGTATATATTATATTTAATATTCAATAATTTAACAAAAAATGAATCTAAACTTATAATATTCATAAATTTTGCATAGAAACCTATGTAGCACCGACACCGACACGGGACACGTGACACGATACGACACGACACTCCGACACGATAATTTTAAAAAATGTTAGATCTCGACACGTTAGGACACGTTATGATATTAAATAATATTTTTAATTTATGTAGAGTATATTATATTTAATATTCAATAATTTAACAAAAAAATGAATCTAAACTTATAATATTCATAAATTTTGCAAAGAAACATAAGATATCCGAAATATTTATATTAAACTCAATAAAATGGTAATCGCAATACAACGAATCTAATAACTGAAACTAAAAAATCAACGCAGCGCAACCTTTGAATTTTTTTTTTAATTTTTATAACGCGTGTTGAAGTGTCGGGGAGTGTCGGAGAGTGTCGGACACGACACGTCAGGGTTTTTGAAGTGTCGGTGCTTCATAGATAGAAACATAAGATATCCCAAATATTTATATTAAACTCAATAAAATGGTAATCGCAATACAACGAATCTAATAATTGGAACTAAAAACTCAACACACCACAACCTTTGAACCTTTTTTTAAATTTTTATAACGCGTGTTGAAGTGTCGGTGAGTGTCGGAGTGTTCGAGAGTGTCGGGAAGTGTCGGACACGACACATCAGGATTTTTGAAGTGTCGGTGCTTCATAGAATATAACCTGTCACAATTAATGAAGATGAAAATAAAAATGCAAGTTAACTTGGAAATTAGATGATCGAAAAGCACTCATAGCAATACCTAACTGAAAGTCGCACTTGATAACTTGGAGGAGCGAAAGCCCCTATCGTATAGAACGGTTAGATCCGATAGTGTCTTTGAGTCGATTGAAACTGAGATCATACACAGAAGAATCAGGAGCAACAGAATTCAAATTTCAAAACTTGACCTAGATGGAAGATGGGGATTTATAGCACATTGGAGATCCACGACATGTTTGTAAACGAAAACAGGTTGTAAATATAACCTTCCTCTTGTATTTAAATAAAAAATTACGAATTTATGGCTATTTTGGAAATAATTACGTATTTATTGTACAATATCACGTCCAATTTGAGCGTCACCAATCATGCCTAATTAAGGCGTCATTAAAGAGGCAGTTATGCCTAATTTAGGCGTCACTTATCAGGTGTTGACACGTGTCACTTTTTTTTCAAAATAATATATTTAATAATTTAATCGTAAAACTTCTGAATGCCACAACTTTTGACTCGGGTATCCAAATCACGTAATTCTTTTTTTGATTCCACATAACTTTTCGAGATCTACACAATGATATCTCATTTGACATATTTTATTTCTTACAAACAAAATTTGAATTTGCAAGAATGCTATTATAAGAGCGGTTAAACCTAGAAGACTCTGAGTTCTGGATTTGTGATTTAATATTAAAAATAAATAACGATTTGATGTGTGATTTAAATTAAAAAAATTATTTTTATTTTAAGAAATTTGGTATGTGATGTAAACTAAAAATAAAAATACAAATTATTATTAATAAGGAAAACAAAATAAAGATTTGATTTGTGATTTAAACTCAAAAATCAATTTGCAAAATCTGTATTAATAAAGGAAATAATTACGTAAATATTCTAAATCTCAGAAGCATTTTATTTTTGAAAAACCTTCATAAGCCATCATTAATTTCACACCACGAATCAAATAACAAATCAAATGTTTATTTATTTATTTTAATTTAAATCACAAATCATATATTTATTTATTTTTTTATATTAAATCACAAACCCAGAACTCAGAGGCTTCTGGGTTTAACCGCTCTTATAATACCATTCTTTCAAATTTAGATTGTGTTTGTGAGAAATAAAATATTTCAAATGAGATGTCATTGCGTAGATCTCGGAAAATTACGTGGAATCAAAAAAAGAATTACCTAATTTGGATACCCGAGTCAAAAGTTATGACTTTCAAAAGTTTTACGATTTAATTTTTAATTTTTTAAAAGAAAAATGTGACACGTGTCAACACCTGATGAGTGATGCCTAAATTAGGCGTGACTGTCTCTTTAATGATGCTTTAATTAGGCGTGATTAGTGACGCCCAAATTGGGCGTGATATTGTGCAACAGATGTGTAATTATTTCCAAAACAACAATGAATTCGTAATTTTTTATTTAAAAACATTAAATTAATTTTTTTGCCGATAGATAGGCCTAACGGGATATTACAGTAAAATTTTGTTTGCTTTAATTGTTTTAAGGTTAAGTGCTTATCTTTTTAAATAAGATATAATTGTATCCTTTTTAAATACGAGAAAGAGATATACAATGAAAATTATGGGGGAAAAAGTGAGTGATTTTTTAATTTAAATTTTGAATAAAAAGTACTAGTTTTAACTAAGACTATTGCATGACTCGTGCCACGGGTTAGTGGTAAATAAAAAATAAAAAATAGAACCAAATGAAGCATAAAATTTTATGTACATTACGTATTATGGAGAAATATTAAATTAATGTAAAATTGTTAAACAAATAAGACGAATTAACTTATTTCAACATTTGGAAAATTTCTTTGAACATAATGTTTGTTATAGTATTGGCATATGTCATGGTCATCAAGTATGAGAAGCTTTAACCCCTTCTTATATTTGACCATAGAGAGAGCAACATAAAATTGGCCATTAATAAAAATTGGTCTTGAAAGATAAATTCCTGCATGAGATAAAGTATTGACTCTTGTTTATTGTCATGACAAAGTAAACAAAAAATTTCTATAATTTTTTCTATAAGAATGTATGAAAGGCATTTAATGGTTCACATAGAAAACAAAGGGACACTTCCTTATTTTTTTTAATTTGGTTTAATTAATTAATTTGCCCACAAAATTTTATATAATTTATTTCTCTTTCTCCCCCACTTTATAAGAGCAGATACTATGGCATAATTGAGTCCAATTCTTAGTTGGATATCATAAAATATATTGTGGATATTTGGAGGGGAAACTTGTCTTTGTTCAATTGTGTCGTAATTAATTTTTTGTCAAAATTTATGGCATGTTTCACTCTGTTGGATTTCTGATTAACAACTTAAGTAGTTGGGACAAAATGTGATTTTCTATATCCATCCTTAATGAATTCTATGCTTTTTTAAGTTATTGTATGAAAGGAAAAGTTCCTATTAGCCAATCTTATGAAACTAATATTAAGTCTTCAAATAATTTGATAATCATACGTTCTACTTATCATTCATCATGACCATGCTTTTTAGTTTATTGTTACCCCACCTCATGGATGACTTGCCATGTTAATTTTGATTTGTTATTTCAATTATAACTTATTACTGTTTGGTTTTATCACTTCAAAAAGAACTCTGGAACTGTTATTTTTTTGCGATCTGGATAATGAAGTAATTTATGTTGTTAAATTTGTTAGGAAGATGCTTTAGGATCATGTCCCACGTTCTCTTTGAGCTAATATTTCTTTGCTAGTTTTAAGGTGTCAGTTAGGAAGTTTTCTTTTATGCTTTGTTTCAGTTTTATTCATTGCACATTTCTATGATCATGATGTTAGTGGGTAGTTTCTTTTTCTGTCTATAAGTTGTAATGTTTCTATTCTTATTTTTTAATGAAGTTTGTTATCTTTTCATTCAATACATGTATTTATTCTCTGTAATACAAATAATGCTTTCATGTTTTATCACAATAGTTCTAACAATTGGTATCAAGAGCCCTGTTCTTACGGGACCTATAAAATGGATTCTGAAACCAGTTTTTCTCAAGCAGCTCTTCTAGTCTTCAATGGGGAAAACTATGATCTTTGGGCTGTCAAAATGGAGGCTTACCTGGAGGCTTTGGATCTTTGGGAAGCTGTAGAAGATGAATATGAAGTTCTTCCACTGCCAGAAAATCCCACCATGGCCCAGATCAAGAATCACAAGGAGAAAAAAAACCTGCAAAGCAAAGGCAAAATCATGTCTTTTTGCTGGTATCTCTACAACCATTTTTACTAGGGTCATGACTCTCAAATCGGCCAAAACAATTTGGGACTATCTAAAGGCAGAATATGCTGGAGATGAAAGAATTCGAAGCATGCAGGTGCTTAACTTAATGAGGGAATTTGAGCTTCAAAGGATGAAAGAGTCTGACACCATCAAGGAATACTCAGACAAATTGTTGGGCATTGCCAACAAGATAAAGCTATTAGGCAGTAACTTTGCAGACACCAGAATTGTTGAAAAAATTCTGGTAACCGTGCCAGAGAAGTATGAAGCATCTATTGCTTCGTTGGAGAACACAAAGGATCTGTCCAAAATTACTTTTGCAGAAGTAATACATGCTCTGCAAGCTCAAGAGCAGCGAAGGTTGATGAGGGAAGATCATGCTGTTGAAGGTGCTCTTCTAGCCAAGAGCCAACCAACTAAAAACTACAAGAAGATTTATCCAGGCAGCAGTCAGAGTAATGCAACTAGTTACAAAGGAAAGGGTGAAAAGAAAAGCTACCCACCTTGTCAGCATTGTGGCAAAATGGGTCATCCTCCATTCAGATGTTGGCAGAGACCCGATGCTAAATGCACCATATGCAACCAAATGGGGCATGAAGTAATCATATGCAAGAGCAAAAACCAGCAGCAAGAAGAAGAAGCTAAGGTTGCTGATCAAGAGGAGTAGGAAGATAAACTTTTTGTGGTCACGTGTTTTGCAAGCAGTGAAGAAAGTGAGAGTTGGCTCATTGACAGTGGCTGCACAAATCACATGACCTATGACAGGGAGCTTTTCAAAGATTTAAAGCCAACCAACATCACCAAAGTCAGAATAGGCAATGGTGATTATATTTCAGTCAAAGGAAAGGGGACTGTTGCAATAACAAGTTGCTCAGGTACAAAGTTTATCCCTGATGTCCTTTTTGTACCCAAAATCCAACAAAACATGTTGAGTGTTGGTCAATTGATTGAAAGAGGCTTCAAAGTTGTTTTTGAAGACAATTTTTGCTTGATTAGAGATGCAGCTAGTCAGGATATGTTTAAAGTTAAAATGAAAGGGAAAAGTTTTGCTCTAAATCCATTGGAGGAAGAGCAAGTTGCCTTTTCAATCAAAGAAAACATAACAGAAGTTTGCCACAAAAGGCTCGGGCATTATCATCACCAAGGGTTGCTGCAAATGAAGTCCAAAGGGATGGCGGCTGATTTTCCAGAACTTGATGATCATGTACCAACATGAAAGGTCTGTCTATTTGGAAAGCAAAAAAGAAAGCCATTTCCGAAGACAGCAACAAGAGTCACTTGTAAGCTGCAGTTAGTCCACACAGATATAGCTGGACCTCAAAGAACTCCTTCATTAGCAGGTAATCGATATTATGCTGCCTTTATTGATGATTTCACAAGAATGTGTTGGACTTTTTTCTTAAAATACAAGTCAGAAGTGGCTGGAGCATTTTGGAAGTTCAAAAAGTTAGTGGAGAATCAAAGTGGCAAGCAAATTCAGATTCTAAGATCTGATAATGGAAAGGAGTATACCTCAGAAAAATTCAATCAATTTTGTGAGGAAGCTGGCATTGAGCATCAGTTAACCACTCCCTATACTCCACAACAAAATGGGGTGAGTGAAAGGAGAAACAAATACATCCTGGAGATGACTAGATGTATGTTGCATGAAAAAAATCTACCCAAGAAATTTTGGGCAGAAGCAGCTCACACGGCTGTGTTCTTGCAAAACAGACTTCTCTCAAAAGTTGTCAAGGATCAGACACCATATGAGGCTTGGTATGGCTATAAACCATCTTTCAATTTTCTCAAAATTTTTGTATGTTTGTGTTTTACTCATGTTCCTCAAAGCAAGCGTGACAAGCTTGATAAAAGAGCATCACCGGGCATCTTTATAGGTTACAGCACTGTCAGCAAAGCCTATAAAATCTTTCAGCCACAAACAGGAAGTATTGTTGTAAGCAAAGATGTCCACTTCGTAGAAGATGAAGAGTGGAACTGGGATGAGGTAAAGAAGAAGGATCCAACTGTGACAGATCTACGGTTTCAGCTTTTTACTTCAACAACCGAAGAAGAGGATTGGCAGAATGAACTGATAGATGAGGCTCCTGCAAGAGGTACTAGACTACTCTCTGATATCTATGAAAGGTGCAATATTGCTGTATGTGAGCCTGCAAATTTTGGAGCAGCAGTGAAAGATCAAAATTGGATGGCTGCAATGAAGGAGGAGTTGTCAATGATTGAGAAAAACAGAACATGGGAACTGATTGATCGACCTCGAGATAGGAAGGTAATTAGAGTCAAATGGGTGTTCAGAACCAAGCTAAATGCTGATGGTTCTATCAACAAATATAAGGCAAGACTTGTTGTGAAAGGCTATGCTCAAATCCTCGGTGTGGATTACTCAGACACCTTCGCGCCAGTTGCTCGTTTGGACACCATCAGAATTTTGCTTGCTGTAGCTGCTCAAAAGAACTGGAAAGTGTATCAACTTGATGTAAAATCAGCTTTCTTAAATGGTGTCTTACATGAAGAAATTTATGTTGAACAGCCTATAGGTTTTGTGAAAAGTAAAGATAAGGAAAAGGTTTATCTTCTCAAAAAGGCTTTTTATGGGTTGAAACAAGCTCCACGAGCTTGGTACAGCAAGATAGATGAACATTTGCTGAGCATTGGTGATGGTCCTCAAAAGTTGAGGTCCATTAAGCACATATGGTTCCATCAAGCCGAAGTTTTAATTCTGAATTACTCTCCTTAACCTCCATCTTCCACGAAAAGCAATTGTTTTAAGAAGCAGACCAGAGCAATACGTGAAATAGGAATTAGAGTAGGCTTGGAGCAAATTAACATTATCTTTTTCACATATGATTATTGGGTTAATTTGTTTTGATCAGGAAACCTAAGACCTAACAAGAGGAGCTGCACATTTAGGAAGAAAGAGAGGTGCTGCGCAAATAAAGGGAGCATAAAAGCCTGCTACAGTACAGAAGCAAGAAAAGGAAGCAATCAGCAGCCTCCACGTCAGCATCAGCAGAGAAGGTGGAGGTGTCTCCCTGCTACAGTACAGAAGCAAGAAAAGGAAGCAATTAGGAGCTGCCACATCAGCTATAGCAGAAATAGTGGGCATGTCCCCCTGATCCTAGAATTCTTGCGCACAAAGAGAAACCAAAAGCAAGGGGGACCACCACCATCAAGTGCTGCGTTGGCAAGGAGCAAGGCTGCGATTGGAGAATATTCCTATGAAGAGCTGAGTTGGCAAGGAGCAGAGCTACCATTGGAGAGGATTTAGAGAAATCATAGCCCTTGATGAAGGGAACAGTGAGGATTAAATGAAGGGGCCTATAAAAGGAACATAGCAAACATGAGAGGAGACATTCTAGGATTGTTTTTATTATTCCTTTTGTTTTTTAGAAAAATGCTCACTAGGAGCTAACTTTCTTTAAGTAGGTAAGGGTTCCATAGAAGTAATCCCTTTTGTCTTAGGATAACTTTGTAAGGAACACATATTTTATGAATGAAATCTGAGTTGCTCTTTGGTTAAATTTTTTGATTCTGTGAAACCCCTTGGGCTGCAACCTCATCCCGGGACCACTCGGTCGATGAAACACTGACAGGGGCGTGTGGAGCAGTCTTAAGATCTTGGGGTAGTTTAGCCTGAAGAAAGGAGGGAGAAACACCCGGAATGAGGAGCACTGCCATGTGTATCCATGCTCTTTTGAGAAGGCAGCATGGTTTCCCTGTATGTAACTCTAGACCTCTGGAGTAAGTTGGGAGCAAGGCCTTGCTCTCTTCTTACCCCAAGGCAAAGTAAAGGAAGGAGCAGATTCCATCCATAAAATATGCTACCAAGCAGGGTTAACCAAAGGGATGAAAATATGGAGCCCGTGAATACCTACTTAACTTTCTTAAAAATCAACCCCACTTCAATATTTTGTTGCAACTCTTTCCACAACATTTTACTAGTAATTACATTACTGATTTTACCCTCAACTCACTGATTACTCTTGAACTACTTCAAATTGATGCTTTTACATTCGATGATCATACTAAGTTATCACTGCTCTCATCTGGGTTTAGAACAGTTAACATTGTTTAACTAGCTGACTAGAGATTGCTCTGCGTGAGGCTTGGTCGAGAATAGTTGCTTTTCTGTATTTTATTTTTACAAGTTTCCTTGAACGTTTCTTACTTCACAATTGCTCCCTGAGGACGATAAATATGGGGCTAAAACACCCTATATTGCTTGACACGTACGCTTGCGTATAGTCGAAAAGGGTTGCTCTCAGTCAGAGCAAATTGCTCCTGTTGGCAAATCTGACTGCAAGAACGATAATGACGGGAGTCGTCGCTAATCATATTAAGTAGAACTTGGGCTCTTGGAATTCATTGTTGTTTGTCTCCATTTTTTTATTTTTTTGCCTTTGACGTATTTCTTCTTCTTATCCTTTGATAGGCTTTTGCTTTTGCTTTTACTATGGCTCATTTGTTTTCTCTTCCCATTCTTCCTTCCTTAAATTTTGATCAAGTATTGGCGTAACTTATCTTTCCTGGTGTGCTTTTCTATTGCATTCCAGAGATCCCAACACTCATCTGTAGTGTGTTTGAGTCCGTCATGGAATACACATTATCTTGAATGGTCTACCCTACCTTTATTAGAATTGACTTAGGTTTTCCCACCTTCTTCAGTCTAGTCAGAACTACTTCCCTCCATATCTGTAATCATGGCACATTTAATGGGGTGTAATTCTCATATATTACTTTGAGAGGACGATCGTCATAGCTCTTCCCTCGGAAGTTAGACTATCTCCTGTTTCCTGTTTGATCCCTTTCTCTTCTGGCCGGGCTCCTTCTTTGTGATCTGCATCTCATTTGTTGTCTTCATTTTCTCCAACTCCAAGTATTTCTTAGTCCGGGCTTTAAATTCCTCCAATGTCTTCACCGGGTATAAATGGACCTCGCCAACTAGGACGTTCCATCTAGCCCGCCCACAACCAGATGCAAGTGTACACTTTCTCTCATCCCCAAGACTTGTAATGTTGGGTCCTTGAAACGATCTAAATATTCCCAGAGCCTCTCCCCTTGCTTCCGTCTAACCGCACCTAAGGTGAACTTAGGCATATGGTGTTTCTTGCTCTTGGCAAAATTGAGAAGAAATTTGTCTATGAATTCTTTGAAAGACCCTGTTAAGTTTGGTTGCAGCCTCGAGAACCACGTCATTTCCGCTCCATTCAGCGTGGAGCAAAGATTCCGGATATGATTGGTTCATTAATCCCCTTGACATACATGTTCGTATCAAAGGCATTGAGGTGAACCTTAAGATCCTGGCTTCCATCATACTTCGGCAAATGGGTCGAGTTCCAAACTTTTGGGTATAGCGTATTCACAACGACATCGATGAATGGACTACTATTGTATTGTCCTCTGCGACACTTCCTTCGGTATGCGCCTCCTTCACCTCGGCCTTAATTTTCATCATTCCGGTTGTGGTCAGGATTTTGCGTTCCTCCATCGTCTCCATTTCGGTTGTTGTCATCGCCTCGACCTCAGTGACCTGCCTCATTTTCATTCATGCCACCTGTATTTCTACCGTGATCATGATCTCAGCCTCCTCACCTCCTCCTGTTACACCTTTCACCTCAGACTCAGTTTCCTCCGTGCTTTTGGTTTCCATTCTAGGGAAGTCAATTTTCCAAATCCCTCATCCTCTGGTGTCCATCGGTCTCTAAATTTGGTTACGGTTCTCTATATCTTCCATTCATTACAAGATTGCATTAAGTGCAGTTTGCGTTATGTGGTTATCTATGCCTGCCACTAGGGGCGGCTGGAAAGGTTCAGGCTGAACTTACGGGCTTGGTGCCGGGGTGGATGCAATGTCTAAAATATAATCACTGTTATGGGCAACATCAAGTTAAAGGAAGGTCCTTTATCTGGCTAAGACCTGTTGAGTGGTTGGTCCATTAGATCTTGGTGAGCGAGTGGTGACAATGGTGGTTTTTGGGGTTGTTGTTCCTTGTGTTCACCATGTTGGTAGTGGGGGTAGAAGTTTACTTTTCCCACATATGACACTAATGTTTTATCGGGTGGATAAAGATGTCTAGTCAGAGACTAGTGAGTTTATCTTGGATCTTGAGCTCTCTCAAGTATTTATCAAGGATATACCTTTGAGGGTAGAAGGTCACTGTACACAAGCAATATCGGCGTAGCTAAAGGGGTGGTGTGTATACACATTAATAACAAAGAGAGAGAGTGTAAGTGTCATACATATAGACTTTGCCTCTTATTTATAGAGTTTACCTATGAGTAGTGAAATTCTAGACCTTTAGTGGTCCTTTTGGGGACCCGATGCTAAGTTTATTGTTGTTGTACTAGGATTAGTATCAAATAAAAATTACTTCCCTTAATTTCCTCTTTACCGTTGCTCTTCTTGGATCTTATAGAATACGAGTCCCTAGATAAGCCCATAACACTATTATATATTTTAAACAACATAGAATCTTTATTATACAAACAGTTCCTAATAATGTAATTTATTCATTGAATTAAATAAATTTAACAGATATTAAATATCTTAAAATTTATTATACCATGCATTATCTGTAAGAGCAATGATACACAAGAAAAAAAAAATAGCTAGAATCTTGACTGATTACAAGGGTAATTACTAGTTGGGATAAAATACTAATGAATAAGCTTGCCAAAAAAAAAAAAAAAATTACTAATGAATAAAAACACAAAAAAAAAAAATACTAATGAATAAGTATGTCACATCATTGTGATTAAAAAATTATGGCAGAAATATGAGTAGGCAGCATTTTTTAACGTGAAGTTGATTTTTGTTGTAGCTCAAAATGAACATGGAGCATATGTTATCCATACATAAACGATTCACTCAATATTGAGATCTTGGAAAGAGAACTATAGAAGTGTCTAGAATACATTATAAAAACAATTAAGATGTTCGCACCAAAAAAAAAAGGAGGAGAAGGAGGAGAGGGGGTTGGGCAACAACTAGCAAAAACAATTATAGCAAAAACAATTATGATGATATGTCTTCATTTACTTCCGCAAGGCTTTGGCTTACATTTGTATCTATGTTGCATCGACACTGATACGGGACACGACATGACACAACACAACACAACGAACGTTAACTAATTTGCACCGACACACAACACAACACAACGACATGACACGTGACATAAGAAAGCTATTACCCTAAAATTAATTTGTTAATTAAATGCTATTATGCATATATACTACACATCATAAAATATGTTGATTATTTTTTTTATTGAATTTTATTGGTTTATGTAAAGTATATAGGCTACAAATAAAGACTTGGTCTACAAAAAAAATAATAAAGACTTAAGGGGTGTATTGGATTGAGATTTCAAAGGTTTTTAAAAGATTACTTTTTGAAAAAAAAAATCCATTGGTATTCAATTAGGATTTTAAATAATTGAAAAAAAGTCACGTGATATTCGATTTGGATTTTAAAAGATTATTTTAAAGTTCGTCAAATCCGTTAGTATTCAATAAGATTTTAAACAAAGAAAAAATAATCTTGTGGTATTTAAAAATATAACGATTTTAATGGATTTTTTATTGGTGTGTATTTCGTGAGATTTTTTAGTGAAAAATATAAATAGTATGTCTCTCTTACAATCTCACCCTAATCCTTAGGATTTCTTAAGATTTTTCTACTACGGTGTCTTTTTCATTCTTTGACGGGTTGACTAGCTCGAAATTGAGTTCCGCCATATGTGATCTTCGTCAAAGCTCAAAATAACAGATTTTTGAGCGATTTTCATCACAAACAACCCAAAAACAACAAACAAAAAATATTCTAACATAATCAATATTAAAAATAGCATATTTTTAGTGACTTTTGAGAGCTTTTGGATGTTAAAAATATGTTTTTTCAAGCTATAGGTCGCGATTTTTTTGGGAACAAAAATGTGTGATTTTTGTATTAAAAATAACATAAAATAGTGGAAAAACAATAGGGTAATTAAAATCCTCAAACCAAATTTCTTTTTACATCAATGAAATAATATCAATTTAAAGAAAGATTAAAACTTAATATGAAACCTATATTTCGTAATAATACATTCATGAACTAAATTCCTTCTCTATAAGAAATGATTTCAAACAATTTTTGTGTCAATAGATAACTAAAAACTTGTTTTTCAAAATTAGCAAAACAATTTAAGGTTTTAATGTAAAAAAATAAAAAAAAACCAGTCCCCGTTAAACCCGACTAGCGAGTGTGGGGTGGAGGAAATCCTTGTACGCAACCTTACCTTTGCATGATTTCAACGAAGATGTTTCCTGGATTCGAACACATGATCTTTCAGTCATGAAGGAACAATTTTACCACTGCTCCGATTTGCCCCCTTAAGGTTTCAATGTATCAATTAAAAATAATTTGAGAGATTTTTTAAACATTCATGTAATAAAACCTAGAAATTCAGATTCAAAATTTTCTTAGAATACTCAATGAAAACATGCATATGATATATGGTTAGAAAACTCTCATCACGTAAAAAAAAATCGTAAGATTTCCAAGATCAATTGCAAAAACTTCCAAATGAAATTTTATCATGAACTTTAGGTGCTATATGCAAATTTAAAATTATTTTAATAAATAAAAAAATTGGGGCTTATAATCATATATGCATAGCTCTAATACCAAATGAAGAAGATAATTTTCAACCCATTGGTCAAACCCAAGAGCAGGAACGAGAAAATGCTAATGCGTGGAGTACTAGTATAACTTTAGATATGTGGAGAGTTATTGCTTAGTAATTTTGGAGGACTAGTATAGCTTTAGATTATTGGACTTCCTCCTTCAATGCTAAGCTCAAGCCCAGTTGAGGGGTTTCCTAAAAATCCTAACCCTAATCTCCACCTCCTCTATATATATTCATTAGTTGTGGGTGGAGGTTAGATTAGAAGAAAAGAGAGATTTGAAATTTGAGAGAAAATTATTTGAGCAAAGCTTTATGCTTTGTATATGAGAGATCTCTAGAGAGAGTTTGAGTGAAACATCTCTAGGGTAGTTTGATTATCACCATTGTTGGAGAGGTTGATTTAACCACCACATTGGTGAATTTTGATTCTTTGTAACCATTATTTTCATAGTGGATTTTTGATCTGGACTAGGTCCCGTGGGTTTTTACTTCTTCATTGGAGAAGGTTCTCCGACGTTAAAACTGTTTGTGTTCTCCTTCTTCTCTCTACTATTGCCGAGATCCGATATCAGGATCTTGTTGATTGACTTCCGCAAAAGGCTACCTAGCCGAGTTTGAGGGAATCGAGTTCCCAAAATAGATATGTGGAGATAAGGTATTGCTTAATAATTTTGAATGTTTGTTAAAAATTATATTATGTTTTACTGATTGAGAAAACTATATTAGGTTTTGGTTTTTTTTTTATTAATATCATTGCATTTCTTTGTTAATTTTTTCTTGTAAACTCTTTGTTATTTTTTTATTGATCTTGTAATTTTGAATGTTTGTTAAAAATTCTTATGATTTTTTAAAATCTTATAAATCCATATTTTCATTTAAAACCTTATAAATTCTATTAAAATCCAAGATTATGAAATCTTGATTGTAAAAGTATTTTAAAAAAGTCTTTAAAGTCTCTCTAGTTCTAAATAGTCTTTTAAAATCTATAAAAAAAATTATCTCAAAAAAAATCTTTTAAAATCCTAGTCCAGTACATCCCCTTAATAGCCATAAAGCCAAATTGATCTAATATGTTTGGATTACCTTTTAAAGAAAATTACTTTTATGCCCTACTTATTTTAAAAATGCTTTTTATAAAAGTTAAAACTATTTAGATTTTTTTAAAAAAAAATTGTTTTTGAAAAAAAAAATTGGTTTTGACTTTTCCTTTTTTGAGAAGCTAAGATTTTTAGCTTCTGGAAAGCATGTTTTTGGCTTTTTTGTGTGTTTGTGAGTCAATATTAAGAGGTAAAAGGAAGAAAGATGAATGTTTTGTTTATGTCTTCCTTTTGTATGTGAGTTTTAAAAAAGGGTTATGTTTATCTCATTTCACTTGAGATAAATAATTTTCCTACACACAAAAAGAGATTGGATTCCACCACTCTTTTCTTCTCTCCTCTTATCTGTGGGTCCCACTTATACTTTTATTTCTACAACATGAGATAATTTTTTCCTACAAAATAAGAAAAATATATCCCTTTAAAGAATGGGGGAAAGAAAAAGGAATTTTTATAAAACCCTCCATTACTATTTATAATGTGAAACAAACAATTTTAGAAAAAAAAAAATTTACAGAGAGAAAATAATTTTGTAAAGGGAGAATCATTTTTTAAATGTAAAAATTACATAAATAATTTTTTTTTTAAATTTTAAATTTAATTTTATTTTGTAGAATATAATAATTATATTAGTTTTTTAAGAAAAAACAAAATTGTAAATATATCTAATTAATTCTCTATATTTTCCCTCTATCATATTTTTAACTCTCAAATAAGTGAAAGATAATATCATTCATTTTCTTTCCCTTTCCCCCTAAATTCTCTTTGTAACACCCCGTATATATCCGGTAATGTTATCATACTATCGTATTAAGTTGCGCTTAATTAAAAATGCGGAATATCTTTTTCTTTTCAATTATGATGTCATTATCATTACCAACTTGTTTATTAATCAATTAATAAAAACATTGCCGACATTTAATTGCAATAAAACAGCTAACTAAAATACCTCATTAAATAAATAACATAAGCAATAGTCTCTAGTCACGAAACTACAACACGTAGACCGCACCAACTATCAGATTATACAACTCAGCTCAAAGCACTAACAGCAGTGACATGGACAATCCCTATGCTCACACAAATAAGACAACAAAGCCCAACATCAGTCTCAACATCAACAACGTAATAATAAAGGTGCGAAAAACATAAACAACATCCAATCCAGTCATGCTATCATCAAAGCAGTGATAACATAATCATCAACCAAGCTCTGGCCTCTTGCCGCCAGAGACATCAGCCCCCAAACTACCTGAACCTGAAATAAGCATTCCCAAACGTGGGGTGAGATCTCTAAACAAGAAATCTCAGTAAGACAAGGGGTCTTCAATGATCTTCCACCCCAAGCTCACTTACATGTGTAATATAAGTTTAAAAGCAGTTTATCATCATCAGTTCTAAAATAGTGCAATGCAGCAAATAATCATATCATGTGTGTCAATACTATTCTACTAGCCAGAGAAATGCAGGAATACGTCTATCTCCTACATATAGTGCAAGACGCCACTTGCATCCACCCCGGATTACCGTATTGTATGACGCCATATACTCAGGCTTACCTTCAAGATGGAACAACACATGCATATTAAAAGCCATTACATGTAAAGTTCAACCAACATTTCATATATCCAAAAGCATGTAACACAGCATGCCTATAACCATACCCCCAAGGGACGTGGTGGAACCACAACATGGCTAAACCAAGTACACGAAAGCTTACCCTGCAAGCTAACACCCAAAACCAAGAGTCCACAGCTCAAAGTCCAAACGCAGCAGAATCACAATCTGATATGGACCAACACTATATCAAAAATTATGCACCACAAGCATACAACTTAAAGACAACGTCTTTCTTTTACATTTTACGTCTTAAGGCTTCATACCAAGCCATAAGCCCTAAATCACTTGATTCTGACTCAGTTCAATTAATTACAGAAGTTCCTCTTCATCAATCTAGGGTCCACAAACCCCCAATAGCCTACTGTATGCACAACAAAGCTACTGTTCTTCAAAATCCCAGAATATCCGGATATTCCTCGGGGACATATCCGGATATCTCACTGACCATATCCGGATATACAATATCCGGATATCCAGATCCCCATATCCGGATATCCAATATCCGGATACCATATCCGGATATCCAATATCCGGATACCATATCCGAATATCTAATATCCGGATATCTGTTCGACAAATATCCGGATATTTCGCGACAGAATGCAGTTTCTGCATTTCGCAAAGATATCCTTCCAAGGTTCCATTTTTAACACTTCAAAACGTTAAAGCATGCATTTTTATACCCTCTTAGGTTAACATACCAGTTGGTTACTTGTTTAACCTATTAACATGCAAAGACATCTCTTTACTCATTAAAACACAAGACCAAGGTTGGTGACACTTACCAAAGCTCAAAACAGAGCAAGAAAGGCTCTTGGAGCTCACCACACTGCCTCTCAAGGTCTGACCTTCAAGGCACATGAAAATGGCAACACAAGTTGGGTTCTTTATTCCCAAAAAGAGCTCCTTGAAGCTCAAGATGCCACTACAAAGGCTCAACAACCCCTAACCTCCAAAATCAGTAACAAACACTCCCCAAACAGAGGTCACAAACTCAGAATTATTCACTCCACACCCTCCGAAAGCCAACTCCCACAAGCCACAAGTGTTTAGGAGAAGAAATTGTGAAGGAAATGGCCTCAAAGCTCAAAAACATGATGAAGAAGCCATGGAATAGTGTTTGGAAAATCTGGTCAGCCACCCTCCACGCATAGAAGTCTGTTTTCTAGGGTTTTGTGCCCAAAGTGTGCATATATATAGCCACAAGGCCACTTAACGCGCAGTATTAGCATTAATAGCTACGGAAAAGATTTTAATCCCAAACTTTGGAATCTTAACCTACTCATTTTTCTAAGATTTATCATATTTTTCTTATAATTTTCGGAGCACATTTCCGGTACGCGCTTTTCCATAGCCAGTATCAGTTATGGCATCAGATCTCATTATTTTGACTTGAAACTCGTTTTACAAGTCCTACATATTATTCTAGTAATTATCATGCACTTGTTATAATTTTTCAGGATACTTTTTTCGGTACGCATTTATACACACTAGCAGAACCGGTATCTGCACTTTTCTTTCGAAAAGCGACTTTCAGCATCCTTACCCAATAATTATAATTATTTAAGCCTCATAATAATTATAATTATTTAAGCCTCATAATAATTATTAGGGTCAATTATGGAATTATTTCCTAATTATCTCAATTAAATCATTGATTACCTTAATTAACGGTGCGGGTTCTTACATTTTTCTACGCCTCCAAACTTCCAAAGACATCTTTACTAATAGAGTGCAGGATCCGGGAGGAGCTAAATGAAGCGATCCGTTTAAATTTATATATATAAACCTTGAAAATTGAAGGGTTTTTTTTTTCATATATCTGGAGCTTTCCTCCTTCAGAATTTATATAAGCTTTTAATTATAAGTAGTATTTTTATTTTTTCTAAAAAACATTTATATTAT
>JAVKPL010008742.1:0-34695 GCA_032173675.1 Gastrolobium villosum | reverse complement strand
ACCTTCGGGTTGCCTGGGTGCACGAGATGTGGAAATGTAACTCGGTATTGCTCGTTTGATGCAACCCGGTGTAGGTATCTTGTTACGTCCGACTCATTTTTTGGATTTCAGAAGATGCCTTTCTCTTGCGAATCGCGTACGTTTGGCCACGCGTCGCTGTTCGCATGCCTTTGCGTACTGCAGCTACCTTGTGCAGTCTTGTTTATCGTGCGCATTTATGGATGCCATCATTTTGTGTGTCGAATCATTGCCTTTTGCGACGATGGGGTGGTTGCGCCTTTAGCTATTCCAAACTGCTTCATTCTTTACTCGCGATTTTTGGCGGTTGTTATACACGATGGACTTTAAATGACCTTACTAGCCTTGTTCTTTGGTCTTCTTGTAGTTTCTTTTTATTCTGCAGTTATTTCCATTTCTCTTCATCATTTTTCTCTTACCGTTCATTTTCCTCATAAGCTTTTGTGGTTCCTGATTTTGCTTCGCTGCAAATTTCTCATTTGTTTACGTAGCTCTCATAACCAGGTATTTTGAAGTTCTTACTTTGCTTCTTTTTATTTTTGTGTTGCATTCTTCCTCCCTTAATTGCATTTCCTATGTAGTCTAGCGTCATCTTCTTTCATTTTCCTGTCTTTGAAACGTGGCTACCCTTTTACTGTTGTGATATTTTCTTTCCCAACCTCAACTCTTACACAAAAAATGGGAAGGAAAAAACCTTCCTTCCCAGCTTTGCGTTGTAGCCAAGAGAATGACATAAATTCCAATTTGTTGGAACGCATTCCTCCTGGTGCCCGTTATTGGCTTTGGGGGATTCCCAGGACCGAAGAGGAAGAACGGAAAGCCATGCTTCGCGGGTACCGTGGTTCAAGATCGCGTAAAGGCGGTCGAAAAGGTCGTGTAGTTTCCATCCCCCGCGTTCCATCACCTATTCGTCCCCCTTCTTCGTCTGAGAGTCCCAGTTATTCGGGTTCTAATTTTGGGGGTTTTCGTCGTTCTCTTCCTGCCTCCAAGGATGCTCCTTGCTTCTCATGTGTTTATCTGAGTTCTCAACTCATTCAACAGGGATGTGATTCTTTGGCCGAATCAACTCTTGATAGTTGTCGTCATGGGAGCATTCCAGATTCTACTCCTCCATCTGGCCGGGTTAATGAGCCAATTACGCTTTCTGACTTGTCGTCGTCATCATCTAGTGATTCATCTGATAGCACTTTAAATTCAGGTATATCCATCCTCATCTGATCCCCTTTTGTTGTTTTTTCATTTCTAGGTATTAATGACATGTTTCCCTGAAGAAGATGTAGATGAGTCGGGTTCGACCGAGTCATGTTTTGAGTCTCCCCCTACTTCCTGTTGGGCAAATGGAAAATTATGACATTCGCCCTCGAGCCGACGATGAACCGGTTTGTTCTGGAGGGGCAGAAGATGATTCATGCTCTTTCTTCTTTTACCGAGATGTGATAACCCAACTAGGTGTTCGATTCCCTTTGACTGAGTTTCAGATGGAAATTCTTAACCACTTGCATATATCCCCCACCCAACTCCATCCCAACGGCTGGGGCTTTGTAAAAGCTTTTGAGCGTTTTTGTGCATAACTGACGCTCGTACCGTCAGTTTGTGTGTTTTTCTATTTTTTTCAAGTCGTTTCCTGTCGTACCGGTCGCGAACCCCCTGAACGAAAGGGATGGGTTACTGTTCGTGGCGTTCCGGGTCGTAGGTTGTTCCGAGTATACACTGTTTCTTTTAAGAACTTTAAGGATCAGTTTTTCAAAGTCTCCGCCCATCCTGGAAAGGATGTGTGGTTCCTTAATAATTGTGGGACTAAGGATGTAGAGGGGAAATTTCCTTTATGTTGGTCGTCTGACCATTTCCGGTTTCCCCCTGCAAGCTATCGTTTTAATGAGTCCGAGTTGAGTCCTTCGGATATCAACACGACAATTGCTATTGGGAATTATCTACCAACCCGACAGCCTGCCAGTGTTGCCTCACTGATTTACAAATCTCAAGAGGAGCTTGACATGGAATTGAGTATGTTTATCCTTGCATTTTTGATTGTCTTATGATGTTTTGTGGCTGTGTCTAATATTTGTCCGACAGTTCCCAATATGGCAGGTTAAGCTCAAGATGATCAACCCAGCAAGAAGAATGACCAACCCAGTTGGTTATCAGTTTTGAACCGAGGTGCTGCTGGGAAACCCGTGGTCCTCCTAACAAAAAGCGGAAGGTCATAGAAGAGCAGCCGAAAAAACCTGCCATTGAAAAAGCTAAGGAAGTGGTGGAGAAGTCAAAGGGGAAGCCGGATAAGGCTAATCCGGTTGCTCCTCCGGCGACTCCGGCCGTTATTATGCCTCCACCTTCTGCTGGGATTTCCAAGCATGTGTTGTGGAAATCAGGCATCACCAATCCTCTGCGGGAAGCCATTTGTCCTCCTGAAATATTTTTCAATTCCTCTCCATTTACTGCCACGCAAATCAAGGAATTGGAGGATATGGAGATAGGCTGCATGAAGATGTCAGCTATGGTCCGACCTTTACTGTCGCTGAAGAATGACTACCTCAGAGAAGGCATGGAAACAGCCCAATAGATTCAACCAATACATATCTTTTCCCTCATATTCTGGCTTCCTCATGAACCTTTAATTCATTTCGTTCTAATATGAATTAATGCCTTGCAAGCACATTTTAGAATTTAGAAACCATCACCACTGAATGATACGTTAACAGATAAATCTTATACAATATCAAACAACTAATACCAATCGAACAATTACTGAATAGTGATCAAAGCACACATACTTTAACCATTGTCTCGTGTATGGCAGATTTATCAAGATACTCCCGAGCTTTTGCTGCAGCGTAGGACTGATCAAAGACATAAAAAGTCCTTGTTAATGATGCTTATACAAGAAAGAAATAAATAGTTGCTACAAACTTCAAACTAACCTGTAGGTCTTCGTTGTTTGTAACAAATTGCACCACACGGAACCAGATGTCATCACTAACAAATTCTCCAGCCTTGTCAATTAATTGAAGAATCACATCAACATACCTGTAAAATACAGATAGTATGATATCGATATATAGATAACATCAACAATAAGTCTGCTTCATGATGGCTTGGGAATTTTAGTACTTAACTACAGGTGTATTTTATCAAATACTGCATAAAATTTACGTTTTCTTATATCCCTTCACAGTTCCAGAAATTGTTCAGATATCAATGATTTACAGTTCATATGCTCAAAAAGGACCCAAACTAGTTTCTTTAATCTGTCTATCACAAAATTTCTTAATTGGTCATATATTTTGGCGGAGGCATAACTAAATATTAATATTGAAATTAGTAGGCCACCTGTTATTTTAAATTTAATTGTTATCTTGCTTTTTTTTCAAGCATAAATATTAAGAGAAAAGAACAAGGTGCAAAAACTGAGAATAGAGCATCCTCTTAAAAAAAGCTGCAAAGAATTAGGGATACACCAGTAATTTTGAACACAATTAACTACCTAAAGTAGTCCACATCCTTGGTCTATTATGAGTAAAAAGCTATATACAACGGATTTTTATTTTGAAAAAATCTATTAGATGCACTAACTATAGTCTATGCCTCTATGGATGTAACCAATATGAGCAGTTCAACAGCTACACACACACACACACACACGAGACAATAGAAGTTACAAAAACTTAAAATTTATTTTCAAGAGATTACTCAACATAAACTCATTCATCAGTATGACGATCGTCAGTTCTAACATACTGTCTTCGGCTACATGCCTACATCTAAACTAATGTCAACTGCTGAAGAAAATCTCAGGTTGATCAAATGCAGACGTAGTAAACTTCAGCATATAGTGTTAACATGAGACAACAGAAGTTACAAAAACTTCAAATTTATTTTCAAGAGATTACTCAACATAAACTCATTCATCAGTATTAGTACCGACTGACGATCTTCAATTATAACATCACTCTGTCTTTGGCTGCATCTAAACTAATGTCAACAGTTGAAGAAAATCTCAGGTTGATCAAATGTAGATGTATCAAACTTCAGTACTGTGAACATATAGCATTACCATGAAAGATCTGGTGCAAACTTCTCAGCAACAATAGCTGCTTTCAGTGCTAATTCCTCTCGCATTGCAAACTCTGCTGTGCTGAGATACTATAAAACAGTCCAAATTTCAAAGTAATCATTTTATGGTTCACCTGTAACAGCTGTTCTTTCTTTTTTTGGTGAGGATGGGGGAGGGTATACAGTGAGATTTCCAAAACCACACAAATTACTCTGGATCCAGCTTCATACCTGCAGTAGTTCTTCAACTATATCCTTTGCATTTGAAACATCACACATGCTATAAAGCAAATCTAGAGCTCGCCTCCGAATACTGAGTATAAATTCAATGCCAGTTAGAAATATTAGATTCAACATTTTATGACATCAAGAACAAAGGAATTAGCTCTGTATCATACTTGTATTTTCAAGCACTCTAAACTTTTTTAGTACAAGAAACTAGTTCCATAAACAGCATTAACTTTCTCTTATAAATTACAAGTTTGCAAATAAAATAATAACAATAACAATACAAATAAACCAACTTATCAGCAACACATGATTACACAGCAATAAAAGACAGGATACTCAATAGAACCCACATCTCTCTTCATCTTTGCTTTTAAGCACCTTAAACTGTAAAGCAAGGGAGAAATGGAAGCGTGCTGAGAGCAAACTAATATTATGTAAACCAAACAGTAGTTTTTTCAGACGGTAGGGTGATTCATATATATTGTAATACTACTTGATTCAGATTTCTGCAAGATATTCAGCATTATCGAAATGCAACTGGGTAGCATAGACTAGTGTAGCATGTATGGAAGTGAAGACCTAAATATAAGAATCCTTCAATCAACAAGTACATTGCGGCTATCGTACATTATGTTTCCAATTTAGTTCTGAAAAAAACCAATTCAACCTAAAAGCTTAAACTGTTGGATGAAGCTACATTAATGGTTTTTATATTTCTCTAACACGCCCCCTCACATTAGAGTCCACTGGGCTTGGAGGGTGAACAATGCACAAGTCCACCTACCTGTGCTAAGAAACTCCACAAAACTTAATTAATTATTAATTAAATGGGGGGCGGTGAGGATTGAACTCGTGACCACTTGACACGGAGGCTCTGATACCATGTAAAGAACCAATTCAACCCAACAGCTTAAGCTGTTGTATAAGGCTACATTAATGGTTTTTATATTTCTCTAACAAGTTCAAACTAGTTTAGCAAATATGAATATCGAATGCTGGCTTCAAAGAAAACAGATATACAAATGTGTTCATTACTAACCAACAAAAATTAAAAGACAGTCCAGTTTGTGAAAGTAGAGATGGCAAAACTATGTAGGGTCAACCCAAGTATTACATTCATACAAGGTCTTTCAGCTATCAGAAGATAGAAAACTTCAACAGAAATTAATAATCCTTATTAGAATAGTAATTAGTAACATATAGCCTTCCTTGTAATGACTTAAGAACCTCCATGAAAGGGTATGTTTCGCTTTATAACTACAACTTAAGCATATGTGTATAATTATATGTTTATGAATAGAATATGTGCAAACTGGACTTGACCGGCAAATAATTGGTGATGATATATAAAGGATTAATGATTTCAGCACATTTAACCTGATGTCAGGATCCTTCAATGAGGGAATAATCTGAGGCTGATGTCTTTTTATGATATCTTGCACATCAGTAACCATAAACATTCTAGTCATATTTTCCTGCATCGCAATAGCATATATGTTATGAACTGTGATATTGCATTCTGGCAGCAAATTTTAGTCTTCTAAACTATGATACAATGAGATCTACCACATAATATTTATATTTAGATCATGCAATCCTCCCCCAACAAAGATAGGGCAAGACAAGACAAACATAAACAGGGATAAATCAGTAGTGTGTCGGTAACTTACCAAGCCAAGATATCGAATGTTTGGCTCACGGACAGCAATAAATTTTCCAAGAAGAGCCACACATTGAGACATCATCTCTTTTTCAGCATCAAGATGCATCACCTGAACAGGGCAATTAGAATATAGAATATAATCACAATGCTTCAATGTGAATAAAAATCCACAAGGATGTAAAGTTTTAGATTATGGGTGCACATCCCTATCAAACAATCATCTGTGTCAAACAGAACCCACATATCCCTACACGCTTGTGGATATAAAGATACCCATGCTAAATTTGGAAGGGGGGAGGGAGGTAACTGAAAATACTAAGAAATGACATTGCACCTCTCAAATTGTCTCTTTGACGTTAGATTATTATTTGCCTTTATGAGTGAAGAATGGTGTAGATGACACACCCCCCCCCCCCCCCCCCACCCCCCCACAACAACAACCCACATAAAAAAAAAAACCGATATTGGAGCACTCCTATTTCTAGGGTCATAACTGCATCTATTCAAGCAGCTAAGTAATACTCAATATGAAAAACTTGGAGCATCTTTGTTTGAAACCCTAGAAATCTGAGTGCGAAGGCACTCAACTACACAGCCATTTGCATATTCCTTTGTGCCAACTGTGGAAGGTCGGTCTGCAGTAATTATATAGGTTGTGAGCGTCTACTATATAATTCTTTTATTTATTCATTTTCTGTTTTGTAAATACATTGCTAAGGGGACATTTTGTATAAATGCAATTTCTTTTCTATCAACGATTTATGTTATTGGTAGGGATTTCTTATTAATTTGGATTTAGTTCATAACAAGCCATTAAAAAACCCAAGGCCGATTTCCTATATTCATTGGCTTAAAAGTCCCTCTAGGACTCTCCCTCGCATGACATGACATTCCCAATGAAATCAATTTGCGTGGGCCTATTATAATATTTAGAGAAACTCTGCTAAGATTTACCTAGTTTGGCCAACACCAAGGATTAGCTTTTACACAGAGTCATCTATATCAACAGAAGTATAATGAAACTGTTTTTATTGTTTTATACAATGACAATACCAGAGCAAGGGCTTCAAAAAGAACAGCATGGGATGCATTATTTTTGTTCACGTTTTTCACAACATCAGTGCCCATCAGTATCCTTTGTAAAACCTGAAACAATTAATTCAAGGTTCACTAAATTTCATTAATTAAATAAAAATATTTGTAAGTGTTAATGAGACATGACAGACCTCAAACAATGATCTTCTGGTATTTGGATCTTCAATGGAAGGAAAATACTGAAGAGCCCTCATTGTTTTGACCTACATTAAGCACAAATCAGGTAAGCATTAAAGTGAACTTGCAGGATAAGAATAAACATTTATAAATGGAAAAGACACTAACCATTCTCAACCTATACTTCCTTGTTTTCTCACTATCAATTTAAACAAATATTTGATCTCCATTAAAATAAGTTTGAGATTTGCAATGAACTTTGATTACCACACAAGATTTGATTTCAATTTATAGTTTGAACTTTGAAGTGCTCCAAGTCCCATCCTCTAAAAGATCGTGCAGTATCAAATCCCAAAATATATTATAAGTTCAGCACAAAGCCAAGTTTTCTCAGAGACATAAAAACATCAGTAAACTTAGCTTATCTTCACATCACAACAATGAACCAACAAATAATATAAAGTTGTTAGAAAAGGAAATTTTGCTAAAACAGATAAACTATAATTTTAGTTCTCAATCTCATTAAAAGGCAAGCTACAAGAATATCACCTGAAAACCTCCCTAAAACCAAGGTTAACACCGGAATAATCTAGATGAAAAGTAAAATTCACAAACCTGAAGCCAGGGAGATGGGATACCATAGTAAGTGTATTCTTGTGGAATATCCTGGTTCCTAGCAAGGCGCTCTAAAATTTTCACACATTTTGGAAGACAACTCCAATATGCCTCGTAATTATTTGACACTAAGGCAACAAGAAGACTCATAGAAGATGTCAAAACACCAAGGTCTCTTTCGTCCAAAAGTTGGGCCATCCGATCCGCCCTTAAAAATATGGTAAGGGACTAATAAGATACATTTGAAGGAAAGCTTTAACGGAAAACAGCATATTACCAGCAAAGTGACATTCAAATTTACCACCCATCTACATTGACGACATCAGGATTTTTCCTGTACAACCTCAGCAAGCACAAAGCAGCTTTTTTTCTCACAAGTGGTCTACAGCTGCTAGATAACTAGATAAGAAAATATAGTCAACATAAATGATTTTCCAATCACGCCACCTATTTAATAATAATGTAGAGTTTCTTACCAGCAACGTCTGTACATCAGGTGCTAAGGACTCAGAAAATTCTCTGCCACCAATATTTCCAACCTGCGGAATAAAGACATAAATGGTGGCAGTGACTCAAGTTGGAAAGGTAATAGAGATATTATTGTAAATTTTAAGATAAACAACTATAGCTACACTTGGTTCTCTTCCAATATTTAAATGCATTTAAAAAATATAATTTAATCGGTCAATAAAAAGTGAACTTTTGTATGATATAAATAGAACAGTGAATCATATATTAAGTGTTTAGCAACTAGAGCCCAGATAACTATATTCATAGGTACCAATCCTCACACCAAAGAAGAAAAAAAGAAAGAACATGAACCAGCTACTGTGGCTGAGAGTTCCCACCCTCAAGCACCTCACAACAAGCCATACACTACCACTCACTAATTCTTCCTTACCTCACCCTAGTCTGTTCTACTCTTTATAATTCTTCGTAAAAGAATTCTGTTATTCCCACTACACCACTATGTCCCCTGTTACTGCACTACGTGTGCTTAGCATTTTGAGCATACACCCGAGATACTAAGGGTTTATCATATATGATCCCACGCAGAGATATTCTATCCAAGCAGATGAAAACTATAACCTAAATAAGTTAAACCGATAGAGAGCTACTCACAATCAAATACGCAAAAGAAAGGAGGGGAGTTTACTGTAAGTAATTTAATATGGTCATATTTGATCTGATTAAATTAGGTACTCGCATGGGGCTTTCTTGACAATTACCATCAGCAGAGATTTATTTCCGGAGTAAAACCCTAGCAGTGAAATTGAAAACCATAACAAAAATAAGTCGAACCAATAGAGAGCTACTGAGAATCAAATACGCAAAAGAAAGGAGGGGAGTTTACTGTAGGTAATTTAATTTGCCCATATTTCATCTGATTAAATTAGGCACTTGCATGGGTCCATCAGCAAAGATTTATTTTTTGAGGAAGAATAATCGAGCGCCGAGACTTATCAGCTTTTGCAATTTACTAAATGCACAAATTAGCATCTGGAAACTCTTAAATGCAAGAAATTTTAGATAACATCTCCATAGTGTAATTTTTTAATTCATATACGTTGCAATCATAATGACCAAAAAAAAAATACAGAGTGGAAATTTGTCAGTTTATATATTATATATTCATTTCATTGCAAGTCCATATTCTCTGGTAAAAGTTTTGTGTCAGATGCAACAACAAAGGATGGTCATATACAAAGATACAAGCTCTTTTTCTAGGGCTTCTCAGTAATATTAAGATACTAAGAGAAGCACAGTAGAACAACTAATAAATGATTTAACATGAAGACAAAAGGCCTCACAAAAGTTGACAGTTTTTCCATTACCATACCATGGTCAATGCTAGGCATTGGAATGTTTCATTGCGACCAATAATATCGTTGCGCACAGTATTTATTGCCAATCTCAGAAATTCATGATTTTCATTCAGCAAAGATGATGTCACAATGTATCCAACCTGTAGTCAGTTATTGCAATATTAGAATTCTATATTCACCCGGTAGACATTTGAATGCACTGAAATGGCACCTCATAAGAATTTTAAAGGGGGAGAAAGGAGAGGGGGGGGGGGGGGGGGTTGATATAGCAATAAGTCAAAAATAAGGTTTCATAAAAGGAATAAAAAAAATTACCTGCTTTTCTGGATACTTTGGAGCAGATATGAGAGAAACAACTTCCATGTGGCCAAAATCCACATCATAGCCAAGCATATATATGTAAAGCATTTTCCAAACATATTTCTTTTTCTCATATGGTGCCACACCCTAAATATAGAACCAAAAAGGATAAAATTAATATACATCATAGCCACGGCTATGTTTGAATATCTAATGATGGTTGGAATGGGATGGAGCGATAAGGAATGGAATGGAATAAAATTACCATACCATTGTTCGAATATTCTAAGATTGAGTGAAGTAAAAAGTAAAGTTTTCATTCCATTGATTGGGAAGTGGACAGAATGGTAAGGAGATTAGTGAATAGTAAGTTGGTTCCATCCAATACCTTCCGATTTGGGAGGGAAGAAAAATAGAGGTATTGGATGGAATCAAATGGTATGCATTCCATCTTGTTCCATTTTATTCCGTCCTATTTCAAACAATCCAAACAATGGCAATTAATGTCATTTCATTCTATTCCGCTCCATTCCATGTCTTTCAATCAATCCAAATGTAGCCTAAGACATTTAAGTGTTTTGATTAACAGCAAGAAGCAGCCAAAGATGGGTAATAGATGAGCAGTTTTTTTTATTTGCAACCAAAAAAAAGCAGATAAAAAAGAAGAAGCAACATTAACTTGCAAATGCTAAAATAATCTTAAAAGTTGTCAGTAATGCCTAATAGTTTCCCAAATCAAACCTCACAATCCCCTCCCGCCACGTGTGGAAAGCCCCAAAATAAGTACAATAGTCGGGATTTATTAATCAGCAATCACTTGAAGTTGCCCAGAAAGTAACTATCACTACTTCTAAATCCGGTCAAAGTAAAAAAGCATTGACCTTCTAGTACAATGGAAGCAACACAGCTCAACTGCAATGGTAGAGGAAGACTAACTTCAAGGCATCACCAATAAAAATTTTCAATCCAATTTTCAGAGAATCAGTTATGGGCTCACCAAACAGTCATTCGCAGTCAACATCAAGTATATTAATACCAAGCTCAAACTATTAAGTAATTGATGCTTGCCATTCCATCTTAACTTGAATTAAGCAACCAAAGTGACATGAGAAGTGGATATAATTAAACTAATAAACCTAACAGTACACTCAACAGGCACCTGAAATTTGCCTTACTATGAGAAAATTGCTGATCTGTTTACAGACTCCTCAACACACAAGTTATCATGACTGCTTTTATCTCCTATCAGCATACCAACACACATTCTTATGCTTTTTCAGGAATCAGCCACTTTCTATTCCAGTCAAACTCACTCTCAACATTTCAAAATATGCTTAACAACATCTATCTACATCAATTTCGAGCCAGAATAAATACACATGATGACTCTACAAACTCAAATTCCAATTCCGTGTTGCAATTTCACTGAAAACCAAAGAGCGAAACCCTAACCTTGTCGTTTTTGAAGCGAGTTCGGATGTTGCCGAGCTCCTTGTCGACGCGGAGCCTCTCCTGCTCTTTGTTCTGGCAATTGCGAACGTCGCTGATGAACACCGATAGACCTCTCATCCCGGACAACGCCATCTCCGCTCAGATCCGCCGCCGGGAAGGAGCGGAATCCGGTGCTCTTCACCTGCCAAATTCGCAGAGGACAAGATAGATCCACCAACGCAATTCGCGCTTAGATTCAGATTCAGCTCCAATTCAGTAAGGAAAATTCGCAGAGAAAATCTAGAGCGAGAGTGAAAAACGAAAGAGAGAGAAAGAGAAAATGGAGTGAGAAAAAACACTTGAAAGTAAGATAGCGCTGGAACAACCACCTATATTTACCAATTACCATTACAATATCATACAGATAATCATTAATTAATTAATTAATTAATTTTATGTTTATCTAGTTCCATTGCTTCCAATGCGATCGATTTTGTTCTCTCCATTTCAACATTTCAAGTCAAGATTGGTATCTTGCCTGGGTCAAAGTCAACAAAAAACTGCACAGTGCGTGTCCATGTATACGTGCTGTGTTTTATAGTTTGCACAGTAAATTCACACTAAACTTTACCTGATTGACACACTATATTAATTACAGTTTTTCTCTTTAAAATTATTATGTTAAACCAAAGTTGAAGTACTTGGTTGGTGACATGTTAATTTTAAGCGTAAATACTTTTTTCGATGATTTTATGATGCCCGCCGCAGTCTATAGTAAATAAAAAAGTTATTCATGTCCCTAAGAAATCTAAAATTGACACATTTTAATCATTTTGAGGAACTAACGTGTCTCTTTTTAAATTTGTGAGGAATCATGATTTCAATTAAATAGTCTATTTTGAATTTCTCAGAAAATACGAATAACATTTTTATTTGCTAGGGACTCAAACGAGTATCGTGAAATTTGCTAAGTACCAAAGGATATTTCCTCTGTTATCAAAAAAAGAAGAAGGATATTTCCTCTAATTTTAAAGCATTGTGTTCACAACTAGATCGGCCCCTCTTGAATAAACAATCGAGTAATTGCTGCGTAATTTCTATATCCAATGGATGATGTAAATGAGCATTTAGGACCTGTTTGGAGCACCTGATAAGGAAGATAGGATAGGATAACTTATCATATTTTATTTTTATCTCTTGTTTTGTGGGTCAATAGGATATAATTGACTTATCATATTGTCTCATTTTATCTTATCTAATACATGATTTCTTATCCTATAGGGGAGCTGGGTTATGATTCAATAGGATAAGATATCAATATTTGATACCCAATATATCCTCACGCTACCCAATATATTCCCGCACTACCCAATATATTTGTATTTATTGCATTATCTTTTGTTTTTTCTTTTTCTTTTCTCCTTCTACATAATCTTATCATATTGCTAATCAGGTGTTCATCAAACATAGGACATGATATGGGCTTATCAGTCCCATATCATATCCTACCCTTATCCTATCCTGTCCATCAAACGAGCCCTTAGTGTTGTTGGTCTGCGACCAACAAAGGGGAACATTGCAAGAAGGGTAGTTTTACCTTTGAACTTAGTAGAAGCCCTCTCATGGTTCTTTTTGGAATTTTAAGTGATATTATTTGTGCAGTGCAACTTTAACCCTAGCACTATTTCTGAAAAGAAACAATTATTTTCTATTTATGTTCCTTGAAACAGTTTCTGAGAAAAAAAATTGTGTTTGATAACATGTTCTATTTTTATTATAAGAATGAGAATTGCGTTTGATAACACAACAAATAATATAATAAAAAAATAATTCCTATTAAATATAAATTTTTTTCGAATCATCACTTTCCTTTCCATATAATGTGGTTGTGGTGGTGGTGGCATGGTGGTGGTGGTGGCGGAGGCGGTACAGCGGTGGTGGTGCTAGTGACGTGGTGATGATAGTGGTGGTGGTTGTGACGGCAGTGGCTGCGGCGATGGCGGTGGTAATGGTGGTGGTGGAGGTGACGGTAGTGACTGCGACAATGGTGGTGGGGATGTTGGTTGGTGGCATTGGTGGCGGCGATAATGGTAGCGGTGGCATGGTGGTGTTGGTTGTGATGGCATCATGGAGATGATGGTGGTGGTGGCAGTGGCAATGGTTGCGGCGGTGGAGGTGGTGGTAATGGTGATGGTAGTGGCGGGGTGGTGTAATGGTGGCGATGGTGGTGGTTGTCACGGTAGTGGCAGTGACGATGGTGGTGGTGGTCGGTGGTGGTGGCGGCGATGTCGGTGGTGGCTGCAGCAATGATAGTGGTGGTTGGTGATGGTGATGGTAGCGGTGTTGTAGTGGTGGTGGTGGAGGAGGTGACAGCAGTGGCTGCGACAATAGGGGTGGGGATAGTGGTGGTGGTGAAATTGGTGGCAGCGACAATGGTAGCGGTGGCATGGTGGTGCTGGTTGTGATGGCATCGTGGAGATGATGGTGGTGGTAATGGCTGCGGCGATGGAGGTGGTGGTAAGTGACAGTGGTGGTGGTGGTGTAATGGTGGCGAAGGTGGTGGTTGTCACGGTAGTGGCTGTGATGATGGTGGTGGTGGTCGGTGGCGACAATGTTGGTGGTGGCTGTAACAATGATAGTGGTGGTTGGTGACAGTGATGGTGATGGTAGTAGTGATGTTGTGGTGGTGGTGGTTGTGGTGGAGGTGACGGCAGTAGCTGCGATAATGGTGGTGGGGATGGTGGTTGGTGACATTGGTGGCGGCGACAATGGTAGCGGTGGCATGGTGGTGGTGGTGGCAGTGGCTACGATGGTGGCGGCAGTGGCTGCAGTGGTGGTAGGTGATAGTGGCGGCGGTGGTGGTAGTGGTGGCGGCGGCGGCAGTGTCGGTGGTGGTTGCAACAATGATATTGGTGGTTGGTGACGGTGGTGGTGATGGTAGCGATGGTGGTGGTGGTGGTGGTGGCAGTGGCGGGGGGTTGGCGATGGTGGCGGTGGCGGCAGTGGTTGCGGTGATGGTGGTGGTGGTGACAGTAATGGTGGTGGTGGTTGCAGCGGTGGTAGTTGTGGTGGCGGTTGCATCGTGGTGGTGGGAGTGGTCACGACAGCACTAGTGGTACGACGACGATGACGAAGATGGTGGCGGTGGTCGTGTTGGGATGGTGGTGGTGGTGGTGGTAGAGATGGAAAGTGATTGAGAGAGATAAGTGTTTCTCATTTTGTGCCCGGGAACAAAAAAACTAAATTTTCTTGATTCTTTTTTCTGTTTCTCAGCACAAAAATTAATCCGATTCATTTCAGGAATAAAAAAATAAACTAATTTTACCAAACGAGTTTTCTATCCATTTATATTCCCGGGAACAGAAATTAAAAAAATTTGATTACGGGAGCGCACCCTAAATAGTTAGTTTGATCATGTCATTTAGTTTTCACCAATTTACTAATAAAAATAACGGAAATATACTTCTTCTGCGACCACCAAAGCACGTACATGCACTTTTTAAAAAAATTTGCGTGTCGGACACGTGTCGGACACGGACACGCTCGAACACGCGGTCAACATCTGGGGACACGTGGTCAACTCTCCGACACATTTTTTCGACACGCAGTCAACTTTTTCCGACACGCGGTCAACGCTAGGACACACTCGGACATGTTTTTTTTTTTTAATCTTAATTTATTTTATTAAATAAATATAAAAAAATAATTCATAAATTAATTTTTTTCTATTATGAAATTTGATATGAAAAATTAACAAAGTACGAAAAATTATTTATATTTATATTTATGTTATGAAATTTAAATATTTGATTGGTTATTTATATGACTTATTATATACTCTTATATGTTTAAATATAAATTATATTATATATATTAAGAATTTTATTTAATATCAAAACGTGTCCCAACATGTCGAAATATGACATCTTATAGAATTAACATGTCGGCGTATCGTGTCCCGTGTCAGTGTCGATGTATCATAGTCTGCGACAGTAACAAAAGGTTTTTTGCAACTGACCCATTGTGAATTATGCAAGGCTTTTTTATTATTATTTTTTCTTTGTAATAAAATGTGACGCACACAATTTTATTTCAGCAACGGAAGAAGAGCAAAATTGCAGTGAGAAGTGATAACCCCTAAAAATAATTGATTACATGATAGCATCCTTTCCCATACCATCATATATGTTCTACCAAAATCGCACAGCTACTGTGAAGGCCATTGCAGCAAGTGGGACCTTCTTTACGGCATGACCTTGAGACAAAGTTCACACTTCACATTATAAGGAAAAGGGATTTTTCCTTCTCGATTGGATTGATGTTGAAGTAAAAATTATTTGGTTGAATCCATTCGATTTGATCATTTAATTATGCATTTGGTTTAATTTTTTTTTTAAAATCCAATTCAATTTTATTTAATTTGGATTGGTTCAGTTTTAGTCTAAAATTTCAACCATACAAATTATTAACTATATTACAATTAGGGTTTATGTTTTGTTACGTTATATAAGAGAACAATTTTTTCCACAGACATATGAACAATTCCAAATCAGCTTTTTTATTTATTATTACAAGTGGATCACATATTAAAAATTATATCTATGGTTGGAGATATGTTTTCTTGTGTGACATGAGAAAACATAAACCCTTACAATAAAGTCATATAAAGTTGGGAAATATATTTCTGCACTTATTGCAGATAAGTTATCCGCATTTATTCACAAAACGACGTCATTTTGATATTGAAATCTTAAAAAACTATAAATATAAAGACTATTATAATCCTGAAATAAGTTAAAATTATAAAACACCATAAACGTCGCCTGAGAGATTCGAACTCTCGCGGGGAAACCCCATGTACTTAGCAGGCACACGCCTTAACCACTCGGCCAAAGCGACGTTGTTTGTGATTTTGTCTTTTGTTATGTAATTTTCATAATGATTTGAGTCACAATTATAATACTCACTGTACAAATATTCTCATTAAAATATAATTAATGTTTGAGAAGAGCATTTTAAAATCTTACGACTATTGCGTATTAAAATATTTGCAAGAATCGAGTATTTTACTCCAAATTGCCAACTCTCGGATAACGAGGAAATAAAAGGTCATATGCATGCCAACAAGCATATACAATTATCATTTATAAAAATAATAATTTTTTTTTTTACAATCTGCTATAATTATATCTTAAAATCATTGATTTTAGTCAATTAACGATTATGATTTTTGCAAATTAATTTAATTAATTAATTATTAATTCATAATAAATGATAACCGTTGATTGACGAAAATTAACGGTATTAAAATATGGTTGTACCAAATTGTAAAAAAAAAAAAAATCGTACGTATAACATTTCTCTAAAAGTAATTATACTAGTGTCACAATTATACAGTAACGACAAAGCAAAATGCAAAATTGAGCTGTTTAGGTCACGAAATCGCTGGCAATTGTTTCATTGCACTGAACAACAGCAGTACACTTATGCTTCTGTTAGGTTATATGAATATAATTACGACAGTGCCATTACCCGAATATTTATGATACTGCCATTCAGAATATTCAAGAGAGTATACATTCATATAATTTATTCGCTAACAATTTCGGAGGCAAATTTTTTTTTTAAAACATTGGCTTTTAATTAAATAATTACACATTTATAAAGAATGGTTTAGTTATTATTATTTTATTAATTATACAAAAAAAACTGCTAATTCCAATAAAAGAAAAATAATGAGATTGAAAGTCAAAATTTGTATTCGAATATGTTAAAATAAAAGATAAGATTGAACAATGTTGTGCAGGTGTATGGTGGTCTGTTCACAAAGCTACACTTTTTCCTCTATATTAAAAAATGATCCTGATTTCAAAAACATAAAAATAAAAATGGTCCTATAACGTCTCTACTTCAACTCTATTTGTGAGTTCCAATCTCTGTGCATCAGCTTTCCATCTTTAGCAGGAGAACTTAACGTGATTATTTCTTCGACAACTATAACCTTCATAAATGTGAGTTTAATATTTTTTTTCCATTGTCAGTAACATAAAAATGAAGAATAAATCCAATGAATAAATACATGAGCATTCCCCATAAAAACACCAGGAAAACATCCTTTTAAGATGTTGCTTGTTCTGTGTCAAAATTGCCTCTATGAAGTGTACAACCAACTTTAGAGGAAAGAAATAGAAAATGTCCAGAACAGTAAACTTGTGTTGCGAAAATTAAAAAAAAATGGATTAAGAAACAACACTGCTATGTATATGAAAAGAAGAACTCTGATTTCTTTATATTACTTAAACCAAAGAAAAACTTTTTCTGTGTCCGGATTGATGGGATCGACTTGCACGCTCAATTGATGCTCTTGGTGAGGGTCCAGTGGTTGAGCATCTGAAGATCTTGGAACAAGTTTACACCCAATTTTCCTGGCAACTAATCTAGGAGAACTAAGGGAACTATGACATTTGGTCATACTTATCATTTCTTGCTTTATTTTACTAAATTCTTCTTCAAGTTCTGCAACTCTAGACATCATCCTTTCCATATCCACCTATGGAAGCAGCATATAGGCCAGTCTCAAGAACACTCCATCAATGCTTCTAATTCCTTGACTATTTGATCTACAGCATACACGATCATCTTCTTTATCTGTTTCAATAAAAATCATCCACCATAAACAAACATAAAATAAGAAAATGTTGGCTAACATCACATTTTCTTTTACAACTTAAGTAGGTTGAAGCTAAGGAAGAGAGGAGGATAAAAGTAGATAAGGAAATATGTTATAGAAGAAAATCACCTCTAGCTTATCTTCCCTCGCCTTGTGATTCCTAGGAAGACGACGAAATTCATCCTTTAATCGCAAGCAAATGTGAATATTCTCAGGAGACACAAAATCTGAAGCAACTTTAGTGCATGACTGCAAGATTTCCATTATTGTAATTAGAGTTAAAGGGGTACAATAAATAAAAATTTGATAATGAGGCAATCGAATATGTGTCAAAGAGATGTTTTACCTTGAGATTCCTAACTTGGTGTGGACATCCAGCAGGAATAAATACTGCCTCTCCAAGTTTTTGCTCAAACGTCCAAGGTTCTACACCTGAAAGTTAAGATTTGGGTAAATAACTAATTGTAGGCATTGCCCAAGTTATTTGCAATTCTATGAACTAACTACTAACCAAATTCTTCCTTCAGCTTCTTCTTGTGCTCCAAAGTCAAATAAAAACATTGGTCATGAATTGGATGGACAACCTAACCAGAATAGAAATTAATGAACACCAAAGCATAAGAAGCAAGGATAAGCACAAATATAAGACAAATATAACAATACCTTTTGAACTGGACAGCAATAAGTATGTCTAAATTCTTTAGAATGTTTTCGTAGATATGCTTCCAACTTTTCAGTATCCTCCCTCCGAAAGATGTCCCAGAGAGCACCCCCTGTTTCTTCTGTTGTTTCTTTAGAGATAGCAGGCACATCATTTGGAAATATCATTCCATTGATTTCATGGCACTTCTTCAGGCATTCAGCAACCTGAGCATGACACTCTTTCTCATCTTGGGCCTTGTGTGCTTTCTTTAATTTTGAAATAACAGGGTGCTGTTCATCAGTTAGTGTAACCTCAGCTGTATGAGTCAAAATATTCACCTGTGGAAATTATTGAACAAGAAATTAGAAATAAAAATTGAAGTAAATGTGCTAGCGTTTGATACCTGATACAAGATATAAGGGAAATTTCTAAAGATGGAAATATATTATCTATTATTAAAAGAGCATAATATTTGCATTTTGCAAAAAAAAAATTCCTTCGATTAATTAGAAGTTTCATCCATTCTCTAAGAACAGAATATAATCATTTGCCATCTTACAATATGGTCACCCATATTAACAAACTATAAATTCCAAGTTTCAACCATATAAAAACAACATTTTAAACTACGAAAAGTAAAGCTATAATTTCTGCAATCGAAGGAATGACTCAAATCCAACAAAGAACAAACAAGAACAATTAAAAAAATTATTTAAGAAGCACCAGCATAACATGAAGAAAACTAGGATTTTGAATTCAATGCACAAATATAATGTAGTTTCTAACAAGGCTTTAAATAATAGAAATCATATGTTACAAGGTATCATACCGCATCAGACATATCACAGTGAAGCTTTGTTACAGAGTCCCCTCTGCCAAGTTCTTCTTTAGTCCCATATGCAATATAAGTTTTAGGACCCATGTCAGGCTTTAGGACATGAGCTGGTAACTTTGTTGCAAGGTTGAGGATTCCAGCTCGAGGATCACTGTACTCTTGAAATGGTAAACAACGGATAAATTCATCACAATGCCGGGGCAAAAGATCTTCAAACTTGTCAGAGGGGGGCCAATCTTTTAGCTTGAGCATCTCTGGCCAGAGATTCATATATGTTCTTCCTTTCGTATAACCTTTAAAGAAATCACGAATGAGAATTTCTACCTGCAAAGGTATAGAAGGGTGTTAATCAGAGTTCTAATATTATATGCAGGAAATACAAAGTGAAATTGTTATTCTTAACATTTAGAAGGAAATGAATAAGAAAAAAAAGACATGATTACTGGAAATGAAAAAACTACCTACTGTCCATTACAATATAAAAGGAATATAATATCATATGCTTTTACACCTACCCAATTCAAAGATAGTTATTTTATGACAATGATTTTGTGGGGAAATGCTAGTATAAAAGCACAAAAAGGATGATAGAAGCAAACCTCACAACAAGATAGGCAATCAATGGCCTTCACTTTTGAAGCATTTGAGCTGTTCCCTGAAACCGAATTTTCACATAATGCTCGCCAAGTGACCTTTGGCTCCCAACTCAGACCTGTCCCTTGTTGAAGAACATCCCGAACTATGATTGGCTCACCTTTAATCCAATGCTGTTGGAAGAGAAATAGCCCTAGCCCTTCTTCTGACAAGTCGCTTGACAATGGACAGTATATGTTATTATCATCCGTGCCATCTCTAAAAGATGCTCTTATCATAGAATTGCTGCTTAATACTGCTTCTTTTTGAAGAGCTTTGGGCTCAATTTTGCAGAAATTCTTCAGCATGTCACGAGTTTTGGCTTCCAAATTAGAAATCTGTCCATTTGGAAGTATGCACTTCAGCTCCAATACACAGTCACCACAACCCCCCATTTCTTTTGGAGCACATCTAATACTTCCGTCACTGTTAGCATTCCAATCAGTATATATCTCATTAGTATCCTCCGAAGTCCCTAAATCACAATATACTGGTTGAGGATGACCACCATGCATGTACTCAATGCCCTTATTAACATATTGAAACTTCAGTTCAGGCCGGGGTGAAATACTTCCATTTCGTATTTCTTGACAGCAAGTAAGACAGATTTCAAACGAACACTTGGGGCAGCTTCTATATAGATCAACAATAGACGTGGCACAGTGATCACTGCTCCAAGAACAAAGAAATTAAAATAAAAGATCTTGTAAAATATAGAAGGAATCATGCTATAGTATATATTAGGCAAAGGGACAGATACAATACCAATAAATACGTTCATCGTCACTACAAGTGCTTTGAGGTATCTTTATCTCAGAACATGATTTTCCTGACATGAGACATTAGTTAGTGATGTCTCAAAAGTTAAGTAAAAAAAAAAAAAACACAGATCTAAAGCTTAAAACCTTGTATCTTCGCTTCAATCTCATGCTCATGACTTTGTTCTTCACAAATTTGTTCCACAAACGGGAGAAGTGAATTAGTCATGTATTGCAAATACCGAACCTTTTCACAATCTGGGAACTCCCCGTCAGATGTCTGAATGGAGATAACAAATTAGAGGACAAGGCCAAAGACAAAGAGATAAAAAATATACTTTTGAACAAGAGAAAAATTAAGGGTGTCTACTGGACACTATAGCAAACTAAACCTTAATCATTCCCTTCGAACCTAAGCAGACACTGCAGTTGCAATTTTTCCTGCAAAAGGGGCAACTCACTGCAATATCTTCTATTTTCATATCGGGATACCTATGTGCAAAAATAAGAAAATAGTTATATTTTGTAAATAGTTATATTTTGTAAAGGTATCTAATAAAATAGATGAACAAATAAATAAACCTTTCGAAAGATTATTTAGATGTAAAAATACATACCAGTTCTTGATGCACAACATACAGTACATTTTCTGACATTTACTGCATGGTACAAATGCTGTTCTTTCCTTTTTCATGCATTGATGGCATATTTTGGAATTTTGTTCGGTATCCTATTAACACAAATAGTAAAGCACTTATTAAACTGTGTTATAAGGCTTAAATACCAAAAAAATGTCATGAACTAAGACACTTATCGTAAATGTAAGAAATAAGCATTCAGAAACGCAGTCACCTTCATATTGTCAATATTTCTGGTGTTCCTTCTTGACTTCGTCCTTGAAGGAAAAAGAACTTCCTCATTTTCTTCCGATTTTCTTTTCTTGTTCAAGCTAGAAAGACTCTTCTTTGGCTCATGTACTCTCCTGGATGGAAGTTTAGTTTTCTTTGAACTTGCCAAAATGTCTTCTCTGCCTTCTTGAACCTTTCTCTTCTTTGAACCATATCCGCCCTTTCCACTCGTTGGAGTTCCGAAGGAATCTGAGCACCTTAAGAACAACTTATCCTCAGTCTGAGGATTTGACTTTCCTTGCGGTGGAAATACAAGGTCCATTCCTACTGCAGAAAAAACAGGAAATTAATCTGAGACAATGGATTAACATCCGAATATTATAATATAGATTATCTATTTCTCAGTCATTCAATGATTCAAGCACCAACATGACAATCTTACATAGTAACTTAAATCCAAACAACATGTACTGTGTATGTGTGTATAGAATATGAATTCATTAAATATGCATACATACTACCCGCATAAGTTGACTACCACATTCATAAGCATGACATAGGAATGCATGCATTGCGGATACTAATCAATACCAACATAACTGTTATATAAAATAAATCAGGGGAGAAATTATTCAAATGTTCTAGGTACAAGTACCATGTAATTGGTTCTTTCTACAGTTGTCGCTGCCTTCGTGGATGATATGAATTGTGGAACAATTAGGGATGGTGATGAGTAATAGAGAGAGAATGAAAACCCCAATTAGATGTTTTTAATAATTGTTTAAGCATGAAACGGTGACGTTTTGGCAGAACACTAGAACACTAGGTGCAGTCACTCACTGTAGAAATAGTAATCCCGCAAAGCAAATTACCCATTGACATTTTCATCATATAGTTCGATAGATAAGATACACTGAATGTTTTGAAAGAAATAATAAAGATGAAACAAAGAAGAAACACTGAAGAAAGAAAGTGAGATAGATAAGATACCATACCAGTGCTCGATGATGATGATGGGGTGGAATTCTTGCTCATCTTCTTTGGCAATTGGAGCTTCGGTTCGGATTAGAGCTGGTGTGTTAAGAACAAAATTGGAAAATGAAAAATTTGGGATAAGTGAATCACGAAGAAAGTTGAAAAATTCGGAGGTGGGGTTTGTGTTTTTAAAGAAGAAATTGGAAGAGTGATATGAATGTTAATAAACGTTACAATTTTATAATTAAAACGTTAGAATTTTACATTTAGAGGGAAAATTCAACCAGAAGGTAATATTAAATAAACGTTAGAATTTCATATTTAAAGGAAAAACTGAAAGAGAGAGAAATCCTAATTTATGTGTGTTAAAAGAAGTAATTGGAAGAGAGAGATCAAAGTTAATAAACGTTAGAAATTTAAAATTAAACGGAAAATTGACCCTAATTTATTTTGTTTGAACGGAAGATCTTAATCAATTAAAACCAAATCTCATAATTTGATTTATGATTGTCTTTTAAAGATTGGGAAGTTTCTGATACGATAAAATTTAATCATTTGTAATTTTTGTCATTATTATCCGATAGAATAAAGTGTGTGTTATTTTAAAGGATATATAATGTTATGTCATTTTAAGAAAGAAATAGATAAAGAGGAGAGAGTTGACAAAAAAATAAAGATGTAGGTCCCACCTCTTTGTGAGAGTGAAAGGATGTAAGTTATATCATTTAAAAGGATAAACATTTTTCCCTATCCGATAAGTGGTTATAAAAATTATTTATCTCTTGGTAATTAATCATTATGATAATGAAAGCAAAAAAAAGGAAAAAATCAAAACATTTTATTTCCTAATTCTTTCAAGAAGGTAATCTTAATAAATTAAAACTAAATCTCTAATTTGATTTATGATTGTGTTTTAAAAATTGAGAAGATTCTGATATAATAATATTTCCTGATTTGTAATTTTTGTCATTATTATCTGATAAGCGCGGTTATAAAAATCATATATCTCTTGGTAATTAATCATTATGATAATGAAAGCAATAAAAAGGGAAAAAAAATTAAACATTATTATCTTAATAAAAAATTCCGAAAATATTGTTGTTATGAATCGTTTTACAAAAACACTCTCCCTCAACTAAAGTGAGATTCTTCCCTCGAAATCGCCCAACAAAGAAGAGACATGGCTAGCCTTTATAAATCTCATTTTTTTTTCACTTTTTATGTGACAATCTAATATATTATCTATATATTAATTTTCATCATTTGAGGTAGAAATAGTATTATATAAATATAAATGCAATGCAAATAGATTGTCACAAAACAAAAAAAAAGCCGGTGGTGATTACTTTTAGAACAACATGAAAACTGAAAAGTCCACTAAGATAACCTATCTAATATTGTTAAGATCGAGATCTTACCTAAAATTGGAAAGAAGTAAAAAGATCAAATTGCAAGATCGATATGGATAGTAAAATCGTAACTGTACATATAAAATATTAAAATTACATTAATATATAAAATCATATTATATTTTATATATATGTTAACAATTAATCCAAATTAATTCAAATATATATAATAACCTTTATTCCTAATCATCATTTAATTAAAAATATGAAATTATAAAGAATAGTTTAGTTATTATTATTTTATTAATTATACAAAAACAAAACTGCTAATCCCAATAAAAGAAAAATAATGAGATTGCAAGTCAAAATTTGTATTGGAATATGTTAAAATAAAAGATAAGATTCAACAATGTTGTGTAGGTGTATGGTGGTCTGTTCACATTCTTATCTAAAGCTACTCGTTTTCCTCTATATTCAAAAATGATCATGATTTCAAAAATAAAATAAAATGATCCTATGTGTCTTCCTCTACTTCAACTCTACTGTGTATATGTTCTCTCTTCCCCTTGAAAAAAATCAACTTTATTTCTTTAAAGTTGTGAAAAAAAATATATAGTCAATCTAAAATTCTTCCTCTCTGTTCAAAACAATCTCTCTCTCTCTCTCTGGATCTGAAGCTACAATATGCTAATTAACTATAAAACTAAACTTTTAATTATGGGTTTATCATCTATAATTTAAAATGACTACACAAAATTTCCTACACACACAACATTTTGTGGGGACCGCAGAAAAGAAAAAAATTTATTATAATAAATTAAAATCAAATCTCTAATTTGATTTATGATTGTGTTTTAAAGATTGGGAAGATTCTGATATGATAAAATTTACTGATTTGTAATTTTTGTCATTATTATCCGATAAGCGGTTATAAAAATTATTTATCTTTTTGTAATTAATCTTTACGATAATGAAAGCAATAAAAAAGAAAAAAAATTAAAACATTTTATTTTCTATTTTTTTCTAGCGAAATCCTAATTTTGTTTTAGTGGAAGGTAATCTTAATAAATTAAATCCAAATCTCTAATTTGATTTATGATTGTGTATTAAAAATTGGGAAGCTTCTGATATGATAATATTCCCTGATTTGTAATTTTTATCATTATTATCTGATAAGTGCGGTTATAAAATTTATATATCTCTTGGTAAATTATCATTATGACAATGAAAGCAATAAAAAGGGAAAAAAAAAGTAAAACATTATTATTTTAATAAAAAATTACGAAAATACTATTGTTTTGAATCATTTTACAAAAACACTCTCCCTCAAATAAAGTGAGACTATTCCCATGAAATCGCCCAAAAAAGAAGAGACATGGTTGGCCTTTATAAATCTCATTTTTTTCACTTTTTATGTGACAATCTAATACATTATCTATATATTAATTTTGATCATGTGAGGTAGAAATAGTATTATATAAATATCAATGCAATGAAAATAGATTGTCACAAAACAAAAAAAAGCCCGGTGGTAATTACTTTTAGAACAACATGAAAACTGAAAAGTCCACTAAGATAACCTATCTAATATTGTTAAGATCGAGATCTTACCTAAAATTGGAAAGAAGTAAAAAGATCAAATTGCAAGATCGATATGGATAATAAAATCATAACTTTACATATAAAATATTAAAATTACATTAATATATAAAACCATATTATATTTTATATATATGATAACAATTAATCCAAATTAATTCAAATATATACAATAACCATTATTCCAAATCATCATTTAATTAAAAATATGAATATATAAAGAATAGTGTTCTGTCCTGGGGACAGGAATGTTCAGCCCTTATTAGGCTGACTGGTCACTTTGGATCGTATAGCCTTGGTTAGGAGTATCTACTGTAAAGATATCCCTAAACCTAGCCTGATCTCTAACTAGAAAGAATATGACTGTAGTGTCAGTGTAGTGAGTATGGTGAAAGTAATCAATCATCTGTCTTTTACCATCGGCGAGCCCTCCCTTTTATAGGGGCTGCTTCTGGTTTGAAACGTGGAGCTGGGCTGTAATGGCGCGGGGGCCATTACAGCTTGGTCGGCCGTTACCAGATGTAATGTGCCGAACGTTACGCTTCCTTAACAGTGATCCGTTTAAGCATTTATCAGAAGTAACGTACTGAGTTCGAGCGCTGCCGGGTTGACATGATGGGCCTGACTGTGTGGGCCTCTCATCGGGTTGTTGAAGTGGGCCGACTTCGTGGGCCTCTCACACAGGTCCATCACAGTTGCCCCCCAGCCAGGCTATCCGTACCTTCGGGTTGCCTGGGTGCACGAGATGTGGAAATGTAACTCGGTATTGCTCGTTTGATGCAACCCGGTGTAGATATCTTGTTACGTCCGACTCATTTTTTGGATTTCAGAAGATGCCTTTCTCTTGCGAATCGCGTACGTTTGGCCACGCGTCGCTGTTCGCATGCCTTTGCGTACTGCAGCTACCTTGTGCAGTCTTGTTTATCGTGCGCATTTATGGATGCCATCATTTTGTGTGTCGAATCATTGCCTTTTGCGACGATGGGGTGGTTGCGCCTTTAGCTATTCCAAACTGCTTCATTCTTTACTCGCGATTTTTGGCGGTTGTTATACACGATGGACTTTAAATGACCTTACTAGCCTTGTTCTTTGGTCTTCTTGTAGTTTCTTTTTATTCTGCAGTTATTTCCATTTCTCTTCATCATTTTTCTCTTACCGTTCATTTTCCTCATAAGCTTTCGTGGTTCCTGATTTTGCTTCGCTGCAAATTTCTCATTTGTTTACGTAGCTCTCATAACCAGGTATTTTGAAGTTCTTACTTTGCTTCTTTTTATTTTTGTGTTGCATTCTTCCTCCCTTAATTGCATTTCGTATGTAGTCTAGCGTCATCTTCTTTCATTTTCCTGTCTTTGAAACGTGGCTACCCTTTTACTGTTGTGATATTTTCTTTCCCAACCTCAACTCTTACACAAAAAATGGGAAGGAAAAAACCTTCCTTCCCAGCTTTGCGTTGTAGCCAAGAGAATGACATAAATTCCAATTTGTTGGAACGCATTCCTCCTGGTGCCCGTTATTGGCTTTGGGGGATTCCCAGGACCGAAGAGGAAGAACGGAAAGCCATGCTTCGCGGGTACCGTGGTTCAAGATCGCGTAAAGGCGGTCGAAAAGGTCGTGTAGTTTCCATCACCTATTCGTCCCCCTTCTTCGTATGAGAGTCCCAGTTATTCGGGTTCTAATTTTGGGGGTTTTCGTCGTTCTCTTCCTGCCTCCAAGGATGCTCCTTGCTTCTCATGTGTTTATCTGAGTTCTCAACTCATTCAACAGGGATGTGATTCTTTGGCCGAATCAACTCTTGATAGTTGTCGTCATGGGAGCATTCCAGATTCTACTCCTCCATCTGGCCGGGTTAATGAGCCAATTACGCTTTCTGACTTGTCGTCGTCATCATCTAGTGATTCATCTGATAGCACTTTAAATTCAGGTATATCCATCCTCATCTGATCCCCTTTTGTTGTTTTTTCATTTCTAGGTATTAATGACATGTTTCCCTGAAGAAGATGTAGATGAGTCGGGTTCGACCGAGTCATGTTTTGAGTCTCCCCCTACTTCCTGTTGGGCAACTGGAAAATTATGACATTCGCCCTCGAGCTGAAGATGAACCGGTTTGTTCTGGAGGGGCAGAAGATGATTCATGCTCTTTCTTCTTTTACCGAGATGTGATAACCCAACTAGGTGTTCGATTCCCTTTGACTGAGTTTCAGATGGAAATTCTTAACCACTTGCATATATCCCCCACCCAACTCCATCCCAACGGCTGGGGCTTTGTAAAAGCTTTTGAGCGTTTTTGTGCATAACTGACGCTCGTACCGTCAGTTTGTGTGTTTTTCTATTTTTTTCAAGTCGTTTCCTGTCGTACCGGTCGCGAACCCCCTGAACGAAAGGGATGGGTTACTGTTCGTGGCGTTCCGGGTCGTAGGTTGTTCCGAGTATACACTGTTTCTTTTAAGAACTTTAAGGATCAGTTTTTCAAAGTCTCCGCCCATCCTGGAAAGGATGTGTGGTTCCTTAATAATTGTGGGACTAAGGATGTAGAGGGGAAATTTCCTTTATGTTGGTCGTCTGACCATTTCCGGTTTCCCCCTGCAAGCTATCGTTTTAATGAGTCCGAGTTGAGTCCTTCGGATATCAACACGACAATTGCTATTGGGAATTATCTACCAACCCGACAGCCTGCCAGTGTTGCCTCACTGATTTACAAATCTCAAGAGGAGCTTGACATGGAATTGAGTATGTTTATCCTTGCATTTTTGATTGTCTTATGATGTTTTGTGGCTGTGTCTAATATTTGTCCGACAGTTCCCAATATGGCAGGTTAAGCTCAAGATGATCAACCCAGCAAGAAGAATGACCAACCCAGTTGGTTATCAGTTTTGAACCGAGGTGCTGCTGGGAAACCCGTGGTCCTCCTAACAAAAAGCGGAAGGTCATAGAAGAGCAGCCGAAAAAACCTGCCATTGAAAAAGCTAAGGAAGTGGTGGAGAAGTCAAAGGGGAAGCCGGATAAGGCTAATCCGGTTGCTCCTCCGGCGACTCCGGCCGTTATTATGCCTCCACCTTCTGCTGGGATTTCCAAGCATGTGTTGTGGAAATCAGGCATCACCAATCCTCTGCGGGAAGCCATTTGTCCTCCTGAAATATTTTTCAATTCCTCTCCATTTACTGCCACGCAAATCAAGGAATTGGAGGATATGGAGATAGGCTGCATGAAGATGTCAGCTATGGTCCGACCTTTACTGTCGCTGAAGAATGACTACCTCAGAGAAGGCATGGAAACAGCCCAATAGATTCAACCAATACATATCTTTTCCCTCATATTCTGGCTTCCTCATGAACCTTTAATTCATTTCGTTCTAATATGAATTAATGCCTTGCAAGCACATTTTAGAATTTAGAAACCATCACCACTGAATGATACGTTAACAGATAAATCTTATACAATATCAAACAACTAATACCAATCGAACAATTACTGAATAGTGATCAAAGCACACATACTTTAACCATTGTCTCGTGTATGGCAGATTTATCAAGATACTCCCGAGCTTTTGCTGCAGCGTAGGACTGATCAAAGACATAAAAAGTCCTTGTTAATGATGCTTATACAAGAAAGAAATAAATAGTTGCTACAAACTTCAAACTAACCTGTAGGTCTTCGTTGTTTGTAACAAATTGCACCACACGGAACCAGATGTCATCACTAACAAATTCTCCAGCCTTGTCAATTAATTGAAGAATCACATCAACATACCTGTAAAATACAGATAGTATGATATCGATATATAGATAACATCAACAATAAGTCTGCTTCATGATGGCTTGGGAATTTTAGTACTTAACTACAGGTGTATTTTATCAAATACTGCATAAAATTTACGTTTTCTTATATCCCTTCACAGTTCCAGAAATTGTTCAGATATCAATGATTTACAGTTCATATGCTCAAAAAGGACCCAAACTAGTTTCTTTAATCTGTCTATCACAAAATTTCTTAATTGGTCATATATTTTGGCGGAGGCATAACTAAATATTAATATTGAAATTAGTAGGCCACCTGTTATTTTAAATTTAATTGTTATCTTGCTTTTTTTTCAAGCATAAATATTAAGAGAAAAGAACAAGGTGCAAAAACTGAGAATAGAGCATCCTCTTAAAAAAAGCTGCAAAGAATTAGGGATACACCAGTAATTTTGAACACAATTAACTACCTAAAGTAGTCCACATCCTTGGTCTATTATGAGTAAAAAGCTATATACAACGGATTTTTATTTTGAAAAAATCTATTAGATGCACTAACTATAGTCTATGCCTCTATGGATGTAACCAATATGAGCAGTTCAACAGCTACACACACGAGACAATAGAAGTTACAAAAACTTAAAATTTATTTTCAAGAGATTACTCAACATAAACTCATTCATCAGTATGACGATCGTCAGTTCTAACATCACTGTCTTCGGCTACATGCCTACATCTAAACTAATGTCAACTGCTGAAGAAAATCTCAGGTTGATCAAATGCAGACGTAGTAAACTTCAGCATATAGTGTTAACATGAGACAACAGAAGTTACAAAAACTTCAAATTTATTTTCAAGAGATCACTCAACATAAACTCATTCATCAGTATTAGTACCGACTGACGATCTTCAATTATAACATCACTCTGTCTTTGGCTGCATCTAAACTAATGTCAACAGCTGAAGAAAATCTCAGGTTGATCAAATGTAGATGTATTAAACTTCAGTACTGTGAACATATAGCATTACCATGAAAGATCTGGTGCAAACTTCTCAGCAACAATAGCTGCTTTCAGTGCTAATTCCTCTCGCATTGCAAACTCTGCTGTGCTGAGATACTATAAAACAGTCCAAATTTCAAAGTAATCATTTTATGGTTCACCTGTAACAGCTGTTCTTTCTTTTTTTGGTGAGGATGGGGGAGGGTATACAGTGAGATTTCCAAAACCACACAAATTACTCTGGATCCAGCTTCATACCTGCAGTAGTTCTTCAACTATATCCTTTGCATTTGAAACATCACACATGCTATAAAGCAAATCTAGAGCTCGCCTCCGAATACTGAGTATAAATTCAATGCCAGTTAGAAATATTAGATTCAACATTTTATGACATCAAGAACAAAGGAATTAGCTCTGTATCATACTTGTATTTTCAAGCACTCTAAACTTTTTTAGTACAAGAAACTAGTTCCATAAACAGCATTAACTTTCTCTTATAAATTACAAGTTTGCAAATAAAATAATAACAATAACAATACAAATAAACCAACTTATCAGCAACACATGATTACACAGCAATAAAAGACAGGATACTCAATAAAACCCACATCTCTCTTCATCTTTGCTTTTAAGCACCTTAAACTGTAAAGCAAGGGAGAAATGGAAGCGTGCTGAGAGCAAACTAATATTATGTAAACCAAACAGTAGTTTTTTCAGACGGTAGGGTGATTCATATATATTGTAATACTACTTGATTCAGATTTCTGCAAGATATTCAGCATTATCGAAATGCAACTGGGTAGCATAGACTAGTGTAGCATGTATGGAAGTGAAGACCTAAATATAAGAATCCTTCAATCAACAAGTACATTGCGGCTATCGTACATTATGTTTCCAATTTAGTTCTGAAAAAAACCAATTCAACCTAAAAGCTTAAACTGTTGGATGAAGCTACATTAATGGTTTTTATATTTCTCTAACACGCCCCCTCACATTAGAGTCCACTGGGCTTGGAGGGTGAACAATGCACAAGTCCACCTACCTGTGCTAAGAAACTCCACAAAACTTAATTAATTATTAATTAAATGGGGGGCGGTGAGGATTGAACTCGTGACCACTTGACACGGAGGCTCTGATACCATGTAAAGAACCAATTCAACCCAACAGCTTAAGCTGTTGTATAAGGCTACATTAATGGTTTTTATATTTCTCTAACAAGTTCAAACTAGTTTAGCAAATATGAAAATCGAATGCTGGCTTCAAAGAAAACAGATATACAAATGTGTTCATTACTAACCAACAAAAATTAAAAGACAGTCCAGTTTGTGAAAGTAGAGATGGCAAAACTATGTAGGGTCAACCCAAGTATTACATTCATACAAGGTCTTTCAGCTATCAGAAGATAGAAAACTTCAACAGAAATTAATAATCCTTATTAGAATAGTAATTAGTAACATATAGCCTTCCTTGTAATGACTTAAGAACCTCCATGAAAGGGCATGTTTCGCTTTATAACTACAACTTAAGCATATGTGTATAATTATATGTTTATGAATAGAATATGTGCAAACTGGACTTGACCGGCAAATAATTAGTGATGATATATAAAGGATTAATGATTTCAGCACATTTAACCTGATGTCAGGATCCTTCAATGAGGTAATAATCTGAGGCTGATGTCTTTTTATGATATCTTGCACATCAGTAACCATAAACATTCTAGTCATATTTTCCTGCATCGCAATAGCATATATGTTATGAACTGTGATATTGCATTCTGGCAGCAAATTTTAGTCTTCTAAACTATGATACAATGAGATCTACCACATAATATTTATATTTAGATCATGCAATCCTCCCCCAACAAAGATAGGGCAAGACAAGACAAACATAAACAGGGATAAATCAGTAGTGTGTCGGTAACTTACCAAGCCAAGATATCGAATGTTTGGCTCACGGACAGCAATAAATTTTCCAAGAAGAGCCACACATTGAGACATCATCTCTTTTTCAGCATCAAGATGCATCACCTGAACAGGGCAATTAGAATATAGAATATAATCACAATGCTTCAATGTGAATAAAAATCCACAAGGATGTAAAGTTTTAGATTATGGGTGCACATCCCTATCAAACAATCATCTGTGTCAAACAGAACCCACATATCCCTACACGCTTGTGGATATAAAGATACCCATGCTAAATTTGGAAGGGGGGAGGGAGGTAACTGAAAATACTAAGAAATGACATTGCACCTCTCAAATTGTCTCTTTGACGTTAGATTATTATTTGCCTTTATGAGTGAAGAATGGTGTAGATGACACACCCCCCCCCCCCCCCCCCCCACAACAACAACCCACATAAAAAAAAAAAACCGATATTGGAGCACTCCTATTTCTAGGGTCATAACTGCATCTATTCAAGCAGCTAAGTAATACTCAATATGAAAAACTTGGAGCATCTTTGTTTGAAACCCTAGAAATCTGAGTGCGAAGGCACTCAACTACACAGCCATTTGCATATTCCTTTGTGCCAACTGTGGAAGGTCGGTCTGCAGTAATTATATAGGTTGTGAGCGTCTACTATATAATTCTTTTATTTATTCATTTTCTGTTTTGTAAATACATTGCTAAGGGGACATTTTGTATAAATGCAATTTCTTTTCTATCAACGATTTATGTTATTGGTAGGGATTTCTTATTAATTTGGATTTAGTTCATAACAAGCCATTAAAAAACCCAAGGCCGATTTCCTATATTCATTGGCTTAAAAGTCCCTCTAGGACTCTCCCTCGCATGACATGACATTCCCAATGAAATCAATTTGCGTGGGCCTATTATAATATTTAGAGAAACTCTGCTAAGATTTACCTAGTTTGGCCAACACCAAGGATTAGCTTTTACACAGAGTCATCTATATCAACAGAAGTATAATGAAACTGTTTTTATTGTTTTATACAATGACAATACCAGAGCAAGGGCTTCAAAAAGAACAGCATGGGATGCATTATTTTTGTTCACGTTTTTCACAACATCAGTGCCTATCAGTATCCTTTGTAAAACCTGAAACAATTAATTCAAGGTTCACTAAATTTCATTAATTAAATAAAAATATTTGTAAGTGTTAATGAGACATGACAGACCTCAAACAATGATCTTCTGGTATTTGGATCTTCAATGGAAGGAAAATACTGAAGAGCCCTCATTGTTTTGACCTACATTAAGCACAAATCAGGTAAGCATTAAAGTGAACTTGCAGGATAAGAATAAACATTTATAAATGGAAAAGACACTAACCATTCTCAACCTATACTTCCTTGTTTTCTCACTATCAATTTAAACAAATATTTGATCTCCATTAAAATAAGTTTGAGATTTGCAATGAACTTTGATTACCACACAAGATTTGATTTCAATTTATAGTTTGAACTTTGAAGTGCTCCAAGTCCCATCCTCTAAAAGATCGTGCAGTATCAAATCCCAAAATATATTATAAGTTCAGCACAAAGCCAAGTTTTCTCAGAGACATAAAAACATCAGTAAACTTAGCTTATCTTCACATCACAACAATGAACCAACAAATAATATAAAGTTGTTAGAAAAGGAAATTTTGCTAAAACAGATAAACTATAATTTTAGTTCTCAATCTCATTAAAAGGCAAGCTACAAGAATATCACCTGAAAACCTCCCTAAAACCAAGGTTAACACCGGAATAATCTAGATGAAAAGTAAAATTCACAAACCTGAAGCCAGGGAGATGGGATACCATAGTAAGTGTATTCTTGTGGAATATCCTGGTTCCTAGCAAGGCGCTCTAAAATTTTCACACATTTTGGAAGACAACTCCAATATGCCTCGTAATTATTTGACACTAAGGCAACAAGAAGACTCATAGAAGATGTCAAAACACCAAGGTCTCTTTCGTCCAAAAGTTGGGCCATCCGATCCGCCCTTAAAAATATGGTAAGGGACTAATAAGATACATTTGAAGGAAAGCTTTAACGGAAAACAGCATATTACCAGCAAAGTGACATTCAAATTTACCACCCATCTACATTGACGACATCAGGATTTTTCCTGTACAACCTCAGCAAGCACAAAGCAGCTTTTTCTCACAAGTGGTCTACAGCTGCTAGATAACTAGATAAGAAAATATAGTCAACATAAATGATTTTCCAATCACGCCACCTATTTAATAATAATGTAGAGTTTCTTACCAGCAACGTCTGTACATCAGGTGCTAAGGACTCAGAAAATTCTCTGCCACCAATGTTTCCAACCTGCGGAATAAAGACATAAATGGT
>JAVKPL010008741.1:0-34149 GCA_032173675.1 Gastrolobium villosum | reverse complement strand
GGGTCCCTATCACTAATGATACTCTCGGGCACCCCGTGAAGCCTCACGATCTCGCGAACGTAAAGTCTGGCCAACTGCTCTATAGTGAAGCTCACCTTCACTGGAAGAAAATGGGCAGACTTCGTCAGTCTGTCCACAATGACCCATATCTAGTCACAGCCAACCTGAGTCTTCGGCAAACCCACAACGAAGTCCGTGGAAATGCTCTCCCATTTCCACTCTGGAATCTCAAGAGGTTGAAGTTTACCAGACGGTTTCTGGTGCTCGATCTTCACTTTGTGACAAATCAAACACTTGGACACGAAAACAGCAACATCTTTCTTCATGCCCGGCCACCAGAAGTTCTTCTTCATGTCTTGATACATCTTTATAGCACCAGGGTGGATAGAAAACTGGCCCTTATGGCCTTCTGCCATAACCTCATCGGTCAACGGACCTCGAGGAACCACAATCCTCTGCTGAAACATCAGAAGTCCATCCTCATTGCAAGACACACCATCTTGGTTCTTCACATAATCCAGGCACTCTCTCAGAACTTGCGCCTCTTTGATCTTTTCCAATAGCTCGTTCACAACGTTTGCTGCTTCCATCTCGAAAAGTGCACTCTTGCAAGGACTGGTCACTGCCAAATTCCGGAACTTCGCAACCACATCAAAGTTACAAAGTAACGTACTAGGCAAAATCCCGGATTTCCGGCTTAAAGCATCGGCTACCATATTGGCCTTACCGGGGTGGCACTTCAGCTCAAAGTCGTAATCCTTTAGGAACTCCATCCATCTTCTCTGCCTCATGTTCAACTCCTTCTAGTCAAACAGATACTTCAAGCTCTTATGGTCACTGAACACCACAAACTGCATACCGAACAGATAATGCCTCCAAATCTTGAAAGCAAACATGATCGCAACTAGCTCCAAATCATGAGTCGGGTAGTTCTCCTCATGCGATTTCAACTGCCTCGAAGCAAAAGCAACTGCTTTACCGGACTGCATCAACACACAGCCCAGCCCCTTACCAGAAGCATCACAGTAAAGCTCAAACTGCTCCTCAGGATTAGGAAGGACCAACACTGGAGAGGTAGTCAATCTCTCCTTCAACTCCTGAAAGCACACCTCACACTCGTGAGTCCACACAAATTGAGTCTCATTCCGAGTAAGACGAGTCAAAGGGAGAACCATCGTAGAGAAACCCTTGATGAACCTCCGGTAATAACCTGCCAAACCCAGGAAACTCCTCACTTCCGTAACCGTCTTGGGCCTCTCCCAATCCAGTACGGCTTCGATCTTGTTAGGATCCACTGCAACTCCATCTGCTGAAATCACATGCCCCAGAAACTTGACTGATTTGAGCCAAAACTCACACTTAGAAGGCTTAGCATAAAGCTTTTTCTCCTTCAAAACTTGCAGAACAAACCTCAGATGCTTCGCATGTTCCTCCTTAGTCTTGGAATAAATCAGAATGTCGTCAATGAAGACAATCACAAACTGATCCAGAAACGACTGGAAAATCCTGTTCATGTAATCCATGAACACTGCCGGCGCATTTGTGAGTCCAAAAGGAATCACTAAATACTCAAAGTGACCATATCTCGAACGAAACGCGGTCTTCGGGACATCCTCCGGCTTCACCCGAATCTGATGGTATCCGAACCGGAGATCAATCTTAGAATAAACATAAGTGCCCCTGAGCTGATCCAACAGATCATCAATCCGAGGAAGGGGATACTTGTTCTTGATCGTCACCTTGTTCAACTGCCGGTAATCGGTGCACAATCGCATTGTCTCGTCCTTCTTCTTCACAAAGATGACCGGTGCTCCCCAAGGAGACACACTCGGCCGGATGAAATCTTTCGCTGAAAGATCCTCAATATGCTTCTTCAGCTCAGCCAACTTCGGTGGCGACATCCGATAAGGAGCTAAAGAAATCGGCCCCACACCAGGCAACAAATCAATGGAGAACTCTATCTCCCGCTGTGGCAGAAACTCAGGAATCTCCTCAGGAAACACCTCCAGGAATTCCCCCACCGCAGGAATGCTAGTGATATCCTCCCGTGTCCCACTCACCAAACCTCCCAACATGACATATCCGTATGCCCCTGCTCTCAAGGCCCTCCTAGCCTGCAGCACTGAAATAAATGGCGAGGAACTAGCTGTGGAATCACACGGAGACATCACCACGCGCTTTGCATAGCAATCGATCAGTGCACAGTTTCTAGACAACCAATCCATGCCCAGAATAATTTCCAAGTTGGCCATCGGCAACCCAATCAGATCTACCGAGAACTCACGGCCATTCCACTGAAACGCTACATCGCGGTGAATAGTGGTAGAATCACAAATTTCTCCGGTGGCGGTAGTCACCCGCAGCGGTGGAGAAAGCACAGACCTGGGCAGCTCAAGCCCCAAAGCAATCGGGGTTGCCACAAACGAATGCGTAGCCCCGGAATCAAACAATACATCAACAGAAGAATCACCAATAGACACAGTACTTCTAACAAGGTTCGGAGCGCAGTCCGACTGCTGCCTATCCAAGGTGTACACTCGCCCCGAAGCAGGTGGCAGTGTAGGTGCAGAAGTAGTAGCCATCGGAACCATCTGCAAAGGAACTGCCGAACAGCTGCAGCTCTCGCCGTCGATGACAGACAGTCTCTGGAGAAGTGTCCCTCCTTGCCACACTGGAAACAGATCAGCTGACCAGAAACACAACGACCAACATGCTCCTTCCCGCACCCCGCACACCTCGGAGTGGAAGGAGGCCTGACTGAACTCCCCTGCTGTGAAGCGGCTCTCTTGAACTGACCAGGCGCCTGCCTAGTCGCCAACTGCTTGCCCTTGCCCTTTCCAGCAAACTTCCTATCCTTCCAGGATGTAGGAGCAGGAGTAGAAATAACAGTCCCCTTGGTCTCATCGACCTTGGCCCTCTTGGCCTTGCTTGCCACGCAAACATCCTCAATGTCCTTACTCTGCTTAACCAGTGTACCAAAATCCCTCGAAGCAGCTCCAGCAATGTGCTCGGCAATCACCTCACTAAGTCCTCTGCGGAACTTAGCAGCCAGAAACGTCGGAGTAGGAGGAACCATCCGGAAGTGTGCAAACTTCACCAGCTCATTGAACTTGGCCAAGTACTCATCTACAGTCATCGAGCCCTGAACCAAACGATCAAATTCCCCCTGTTTCCTCTCCTGAGCATCGTAGGGAAAGTATCTGCCCAAGAAGCACTCCTCAAAGAATGGCCATGTCATAACACAACCCTGCATCCTGAAAGCTCGAGAGGTGTTCGTCCACCACTCATGGGCATCGCCCTCCAGCATATAAGTCGCGAACATCAGCTTCTCGGGGTCAGTACACTGCATGACCTGAAATATCTTGTCCATCGATTGCAGCCATCTCACCGCAGCAATGGGATCTAAAGACCCCTCAAACACAGGTGGCTTATGCTTCCTGAAAGCATTCAGCCGACGATCAATAGCATCACGATCCTCAGCAGGCTCTGCCAAGGTCTCCACTGACTCAGCAACATGAGCAGCACTGCCAATCTGGCTATGGCTCCCCTCCTGATTACTAGGTGGAGGCGGCGGCGGTGGTGGCGGTGGAGCCTGGCCGACAGCAGGACCAGCCCTTAACTCCTCCAACATGACTCTCATCATTGTCATGTTCGCCATCCTGTTCGCCTCGAGGACTTCTTCAGTGGTCCTCCGGTTCGCTTCACGAACCTCAACTGCGGCTATCCGATTCGCCTCGCGAACAGCTTCCATCATTGCCGCGTTGGCCTGCCTGATGGCCTCCTGATCGGCTACTCTGGCCGCCTGCATCTCAGCCAATGCAGTCAGGACAGGATCGGGTTGATCCTCTAACGTGTCTCGTGTTCTCCCGGATCTTACCATGACTCTGCACAAGTTACACAATTTATGAGTTGATCAGGCCCATGCAGTGTGGTCACATATGCATTATCATAATAACATTCGACGGAGTAAACACATAAGACAGACACAACCAAACAACCTAGCAATTGCAATACATACAGGCTTTTCCCTCGAACCATTGCTCTGATACCATAAATGTAACACCCTGTATATATCCGGTAATGTTATCATACTATCTTATTAAGGTGCGCTTAATTAAAAATGCGGAATATCTTTTTCTTTCCAATTATGATGCAATTATCATTACCAACTTGCTTATTAACAGTTAATAAAAACATTGCCTGTATGTAATTGCAATAAAACAGCTAACTGAAATACCTCATTAATTAAATAACATAAGCATAAGTCTCTAGTCACGGAACTACAACACGTAGACCGGACCAACTAATCAGTTTATACAACTCAACTCAAAGTGCTAACATAAAGTGACATGGACAAACCCCATGCTCACACAAATAAGGCAACAAAGCCCAACATCAGTCTCAGCATCAACAGCATAATGATAAATGTGCAGAAAACATAAACAACATCTAATCCAGTCATGCTATCATCAAGGCAGTCATACAATAATCATCAATCATGCTCTGGCCTCTTGCCACCAGAGACATCAGCCCCCATACTACCTGAACCTGAAATAAGCATTCCCCAAACGTGGGGTGAGATCTCTAAACAAGAAATCTCAGTAAGACAAGGGGTCCTCAAGGATCTTCCACCCCAAGCTCACTTACATGTGCAATATAAGTTTAAAAGCAGTTCATCATTATCAGTTCTAAAACAATGCAATGCAGCAGATAATCATGTCATGTGTGTCAATACTATTCTACTGGCCAGAGAAATGCAGGAATACGTCTATCTCCTACATATAGTGCAAGACGCCACTTGCATCCACCCCGGATCACCGTATTGTATGACGCCACATACTCAGGCTTACCGTCAAGATGGAACAACACATGCATATTAAAAGCCATTACATGTAAAGTTCAATCAACATTTTATATGTTCAAAAGCATGTAACACAGCATGCATATACCATATCCCCATGGAACATGGTGGAACCACAACATGGCTAAACCGAGGACACGAAAGCTTACCTTGCAAGCTAACACCCAAAGCCAAGAGTCCACAGCTCAAAGTCCAAACACCGCAGAATCACAATTTGTTATGGACCAATACTATATCAATAATCATGCATCTCAACCGTACAACTTAAAGACAACGCCTTTCCTTTTCATTTTACGTCTTAAGGCTCCATACAAGCCATAAGCCCTTAATCGCTTGATTCCGACTTAGTTCATTAATTACAGAAGCCTAACTTCCTTAATCTTGGGTCCACAAACCCCCCAATTGCTTACTGTATGCACAGTAAAGCTACTGTTCTTCGAAATCCCAGAATATCTGGATATCTCACTGGAAATATCAGGATATCCCATATCAGGATATCTCACTCAAAATATCAGGATATCAAATATCCGGATATCTCACTCGAAATATCAGGATATCCCATATCAGGATATCGCACTCGAAATATCAGGATATCCCATATCAGGATATCGCACTCGAAATATCAGGATATCCAATATCCGGATATCTCCCTCAAAATATCAGGATATCCAATATCCAGATATCTCACTCGAAATATCAGGATATCCAATATTCGGATATCTCCCTCAAAATATCAGGATATCCAATATCCGGATATCTCACTCGAAATATCAGATATCCCATATCAGGATATCGCACTCAAAATATCAGGATATCCAATATCCGGATATCTCACTCGAAATATCAGGATATCCAATATCCGGATATCTCACTCGAAATATCAAGATATCCAATATCTGGATATCTCACTCGAAATATCCGGATATTTCGCGACAGAATGCAGTTTCTGCATTTCGCGAAGATATCCTTCCAAGGTTCCATTTTTAACACTTCAACACGTTAAAGCATGCATTTTTATACCCTCTTAGGTTAACATATCAGTTGGTTGCTTACTTAACCCATTTACACGCAAAGATGACACCTTTAACCCAATAAAACACATGATCAAGGTTGGTACAACTCACCAAAGGCTTGAAACAGAAAGTGGAGGTGCTCTTGGAGCTCACAACCAACTCCAAGGTTCAGACTTGTAAGGGTGCACGAAAATGCACAACAAGGGGGGTCCTTTCTACACAAAGGTTGACACTTTGAAGCTCACAAGCCAAGAAGAAGGCCCCAACACTACAAACCACCAACTCAGCCCCTTTAGCATCCCCAACACAGCCCCAACACTCAGAAGCAAGGCCACCAACACCCTCCCAATGCTCACTCTCACTCACCACAGTGTTTAGGAGAAGAAATGGTAAAAGAAATGGCCTCAAAGCTCAAAACTTGGAGAAGAAGCCATGAAATAGTGTTTAAGAAAATTGAGCAGCCACCCTCTACGTAGAGAATAACAGCCACCTAGGGTTTTGTGCCTTAAATGGCCTATTTATAGCCAAAACATTAAAACACAGTATTAGCTTTAATTGCTACGCTTAGTATTTTAATCCCAAACTTTGGAATCTTAACCTACTCAATTTTACAAGAATTATCATATTTTTATATTATTTTTCTGAGCACCTTTCAGGTACGCGCTTTTCCATAGCCAGTATCAGTTCTGGCATCAGATCTCATTATTTTGACTTAAAACTTGTTTTACAAGTCCTACATATTATTCTAGTAATTATCATGCACTTATAATAATTTTCCGTGATACTTTTTCGGTACGCATTAATACCGACTAGCAGAACCGGTATCTACACTTTTCTTCCGAAAAGCGACTTTCAACATTCTTACCCACTAATTATAATTATTAAAGCCTCATAATAATTATTAGGGTCAATTATGGAATTATTTCTTAATTATCACAATTAATTCATTAATTATCTTAATTAGCGGTGCAGGTTCTTACATTCTCCACCTCCCTACACACAGTAACAGGCATAGCAACAGTTTGCATAGTGTAAGCAGGAAGAGCTTCCAAAACTGCCTTAGCAAGAGTTGCTCTCCCAGCCATAGAAAAGGAATTTTGGTTCCAAGAGGATAACATTAAGAACCCGCATCGCTAATTAAGGTAATTAATGAATTAATTATGATAATTAGGAAATGATTCCATAATTGACCCTAATAATTATTATGAGGCGTTAATAATTATAATTAGTGAGTAAGAATGCTGAAAGTCGCTTTTCGTAAGAAAAACGCAGATACCGGTTTTGCTACCCGGTATAAATGCGTACCGGAAAAGTATCTTGGAAAATTATAACGAGTGCATATAATTACTAGAATATTATGTAGGACTTGTAAAACAAGTTTCAAGTCAAGATAAGCTGATCTGATGCCAGAACTGATACTGGCTATGGAAAAGCGCGTACCGGAAAGTTGCTCAGAAAAATAAAATAAAAATATGAAAAATCTTAGAAAAATGAGTAGGTTTAGATTCCAAAGTTTGGTATCAAGATATTTTGCGTAGCTATTAAGGCTAATACTGCGCGTTAAAGGCTTAAGTGGCTATATAATCAACTTATGGCACATAACCCTAGGCATATGCAGCTTCTCTACGTGATAATTTCTACAGCTTGGGCAGCCACCTTGCCACCCTCTTCCTTCTTTCACCATTGGAGCCAAGGGACCTCATTTCTTCTTGGTTCCTTCACTAAAACACTTGGTAAGAGTTAGAGTGATCCTTGGGAGTGCTGTGGGTAGACTTATTCTGAGTTGTGCCTCTGTTTGTAGGAGGCTTGTGGGCTGAGTCTCTTCTTTGAGTGTTGGAACTTCAAGAAACTACCTTTGTGAAGAAAAGACCCATCTTGGTGTGCAATTTTCGTGCAATGTGTTGAGGCTGACTTGGGAGCTGTGGTGTGAGGTCCAAGAGCATCATCTACCTCTGCCTTTGGTTGGTGGTATGATCATCACCTTAAACTTGTGTTTAGATGCTTAAAAATGGGACCTTGATGCATGTATTGAGCTAAGTTGATAACTTAAGGGTGGGGAAGGTTAAACACACCTAGAAATGCATGTTTAAGTGCCTATAATCGGTTAAAGTTGGACCCTTTGGACTAGATATTCACGAAATGCAGAAATTGCATTCTGTCGTGAAATATCCGGATATTTGTCGAACAGATATCCGGATATTGATATCCGGATATGGGACCTGGATACCCGGATATTGTATATCCCGATATGGTCAGAGTGATATCCGGATATTGCATATCCGGATATGTCCCAAGAAATATCCGGATATTCTGGGATTTCGAAGAACAGTAGCTGTGATGTGTGAACAGTAGGCTATTGGGGGGTTTGTGGACCCTAGATTAAGGAAGTTGAACTTCTGTAATTAATGAACTAAGTCAGAATCATGAGATTAAGGGCTTATGACTTTGTTGGAAGCCTTAAGACGTAAAACGTAAAAGAAAGGCGTAGTCTTTAAGTTGTATGCTTGTGATGCATAATTAATGATATATTATTGGTCCATAACAGATTGTGATACTGCTGTGTTTGGACTTGTGAGTGGTTGGACTCTTGGCTTGGATAGCTAGCATGCAAGGTAAGCTTTCGTGTCCTCGGTTTAGCCATGTTGTGGTTCCACCATGTCCAATGGGGATGTGGTTTATGCATGCTGTGTTTCATGCTTTGATTTTTGGAAATGCTGTTGAGCTATTATATACAATGTGCCTTTATGATATGCATGTGGTGTCTACCTTTACGGTAAGCCTGATATGTGGTACATACGATAAGGTGAGGCTGTGGGTGAGGTGCAAGCGGTGTTCCTTGTACTCATGTGGGTTTAGACGTATTCCTATATTTCTCTGGCCAATAGATAGTATAAACACACATGGCACGAATATTTGTTGCACTGTATAGTTTTGGAACTAATATTGGAAATATTGCTTTTGAACTTATATTGCACATGTAAGTGAGCTTGGGGTGGAAGATCCTTGAGGACCCCTTGCCTTACTGAGATTTATTGTTTAGAGATCTCACCCCACGTTTGGGGACGCTTATTTCAAGTTCAGGTAATGTTGAGGGCTCAGGTGGCAGGATGCCAGAGCTGAGTTAGATATTATTGTGATATGCTGACATGCTGGATGTTTAGTGCTGTTTATATTTTCCGCTATGATTAAGTTATTATCTGCTGAGACTGTTATTGGGCATTGTTGCCTTATTTGGTGAGCATGGGGTTTGTCCATGCCACATAGACGTGTTATTGTCTTCCTTATTTTAAGATGTATTAAAGTATCAGGATCTTGGTCCAGGGTATGTGTTATAGTCCTGCGATTTAGAAACACACTTTATATTGATATATTGAGGTATTCAGTTAGTTGTCTTTTGCAATTTACATACAGGAAGTATTTTATGAAATTGATTAAGTAATCGAGTTGGCTAAGGTTAATGACGTCATAATTGAATTAATGAAAAAGTTATTCCTTAATTTAATTAAGCGTGGCTTAATACGATAGTATGTTAACAATCCGGGTTAACTTGTGCAGAGTCATGGTGCCACTAAGGAGGAACCAGAGTACGAGCGAGGATCAACCGGATCCTATCCTGGCTGCATTAGCTGAGATGCAGGCGGCCCAACTAGCCGACCAGGAGGCCATGAGGTTGGCAAATCAGGCGATGCTGGACGCCATCAGAGAGGCGAACAGGAGAGCCACCGCTGAGGTTCTGGAGGAGAACCGGATGGCCAACATGACTATGATGATGGTCATGTTGGAGGAGATGAGGGCTGGTCCTGCTGCTGGCCAGTGTTCTCCACCTCCACCACCGCCACCGCCTCCACTAGTCAACAGGAGGACACCCAGAGTCATATGGATGAGGGTAACCACTTGACGGGGGCTATGCAGGCCGTTCCCGTTTTTGCTGAGGATCGAGATGAGATCGACCGCCGGCGGAATGCTTTCTGCAAGCATAAGTCACTTACTTTCGATGGGTCCTACGACCCCATAGTTGCTGCTAGATGGCTTCAGGCCCTGGACAATATATTCAGGGTGATGCAGTGTTCAGACCCGCAAAAGTTGATGTTCGCCACATACATGCTGGAGGGCGATGCCCACGAGTGGTGGACGAACACCTCCTAGGTGTTCGAGATGCAATGGCACGTGATGACGTGGCCATTCTTTGAGGATTGCTTCCTTGGTCGATACTTCCCTTATGACGCTCAGGAGAGGAAGCATGGTGCATGGCTCGTTGTCTGTGGACGAGTACCTGGCCAAGTTTAATGAGCTTGTCAAGTTTGCTCATTTTCATATGGCGAGGCCGACTCCCATCTTTTTAGCTGCTAAGTTCCAGAGGGGACTTAATGAGGACATTGTTGGACATCTTGCTGGTTCTGCTTCGAGAGACTTCGAGGCCTTGGTACAGCAGTGCCGTGATATTGAGGACTTCTGCAGAGCGAGCCTGGCCAAGAAGGACATGATTGAGGTGCCGCAGGGTACTGGTGGTTCCACTTCCTGGAGAGACAGGAAGTTTGGGAACAGGGGTAAGGGAAAGCCGTTGGCGGCTAAGCAAGTGCTAAATCAATTTAAGAAAACTTCTACTCAGGGGAACACAGCTAGACCTCCTGCTCCCAGATGCTCGGGATGCGGGAAGTCACATTTTGGGCCGTGTGCTACAAGCCAGCTGATATGCTTCCAGTGTGGCAAGGAGGGCCACTATTCCAGAGATTGCCCGACGACGAGAGTTGCTGCAGTGCAGGCAGTGCCATTGCAGATGGTTCCTACAGGGGCACCAGCAGTGCCACCTACTATTGGGCGTGTGTACACCCTTGATCGTCAGCAGTCGGACAGAGCTCCGAACCTAGTCAGAGGTACTGTTACCATTGGTGGTTCAGCTGTTGATGTATTATTTGATTCCGGGGCAACGCATTCATTTATTGCTACCCCTATTGCTGTGGGGCTTGAGTTGCCCAGTGATGTGCTTTCTCCACCGATGCAGGTGACCACCGCCACCGGAGAAAAATGTTTGACCTCCATTGTCCATCGCGATGTAGCGTTCCAGTGGGATGGCCGTGACTTCTCGGTAGATCTGATAGGATTGCCGATGGCCAACTTGGAGATTATTCTGGGCATGGATTGGCTGTCCAGAAACTGTGCATTGATTGATTGCTGTGCCAAGAGAGTGGTGATGTCTCCGGGTGGGTCCACAGCCAGTTCCTCACCGTTCATTTCAGTCCTGCAGGCGAGGAGGGCCTTGAGAGCAGGGGTATTTGGCTATGTCATGTTGGGAGGTTTGGTGAGTGGGACACGGGAGGATCTCACTAGCATTCTGAAAGTAATCTGGCCTTTGATGGCCGATGCATGTAAGGTGTAAAAACAAAATTTTTACTGCGGAAACATACATGCACACATGGATTCATGCTTTAGGACAGCATGATGTTACCTTATTTTTGGCCTGATCAGTCAGGGAGATCAGTTGTCAGGTCTGAAGGATTCAAACCCTCTAATGGTGATCCACATCACCGTTCGTCTATGATGCAAGAACGCCTTCTTGAAAGCCACCAGATGATCACCACAATGAGGCTTGCTATGCGCACAAGTGGTGAAGGTGGAGGCTAGGTATTCTGTTTGGAAAGGTGTAGTGAACTACCCTACAGAATGGTGCATGAGATGAAGGAGTGTAGGCTAGGTTTTCTCAAAACCTTAAGGAGAGGAACATGTCTTGTTATGCGCACACTTTGGAGGAAGAGAGAATGATAATTTAAAATGAAAACTATCCTTTCAAAACCATTTGAAAGTGGCGCATGAATAAGGGAGGATAAGGTGGAGTTGTTGCAAAACAAATCTTGCCAACAACCTCCAATCTTATCCTCATGAAACTAAGTTCAAAACAATTCAAAATTAGATTCATAAACTATCATATAGTATCCATTTCATGCGCATAATTCAGCCCTAAAAGGGGTCCAAATATGTTGAGTAGTTGCATTCAAAATTTGAACCAACTCACCCACTTATTCTCTCAACTACCAAATCTGATTGGAGCTTTGTTTTAAGTGACAAGATGACATCCTTATCACCTAAGTATGCGCCCCAAACAGCCCCAAGGCATGCTCCAATGATTCTTCTTGATCCAAGGAATTTGTTCCAATAAGATCTTATCTTATCCTTTTGTTATGAAACAACTTTTCCAAGCCAATTGAAATTCGGACTCAAACACTTGAATTCAAATGTTCAAACATTCAAATTCAAAATTCATAATTCAAAATTTCAAATTTCAAATTCAAAATTCAAATTTCAAAATTCAAATTCCAAATTCAAATTTCAAATTCAAAATTCGAATTTCAAAATTCAAATTCCAAATTTCAAAATTCAAATTTCAAATTCAAAATTCGAAATTCAAATGTTTAATTATTAATTTAACTAATTAAATTAATTAGTAATGGCTTGGACTATCCAAGCCCATTACCAAGCTCCATGCACCCTCCACCCATTTAGGTGAGCTTCCTAACAGCTTCTTGGGCTACCAACCATTATTAGGCCCAATACCTTTAAAGCTAGTCCATCATGACTACAAGGTGATAGTGTGTGTCCCATTAGGTCCAACTTAGCTTCTGACATAACTGGGCTTGGGCCCAACAAGCCCACAACCCAATTAATGACAACACAGAGCACTAGCAATGCTTTGTTGCTCCAGAACTAGTCAGATTAATGACTTGATCATCCTATTGCTCATATTTGGTTACCGTATGTATTTCCCTTTATCTCGGTTATCTTCCCATTAACCTAGGGTAAGGAAATGTATCAACCTCTGCGGTTTAGGGTAAGCTTTATTCAAAATGGGGAATCTTCAATTTACTAACTCTAAAGGCAGATCATCTCATGATCTCGTTTACTATGCATAGATTCCCAAGTCCCTATAAATATCATCCCGATTTCTCCGGTTTACAGATAACCTAATCTCTCACAGAGATTTTACGAATTCCTTCAGCTTATTACCCTAGCCCTGTGCCCTTTAAGGACACGCCCAACAGTATACCTATGAGTCTCCATGTTTCAGGCAGACGAGGCATACAATCAAAACATGCCTTCAAGAACACAGTCTAGGTAATAACTTCTGGTCTAAGAAAAGACATACCCAAACATAAAGAGATTACTCTAATAACAATATCTGTGAGATTTCCTCATAGAGTCTCTTTTTGGGTCTGTTCAGTGCGAGCTATACTCTTATAGGTCCACCCACTACTTTAGCTAAGATATCTCCATATCTCCAGCTCATGAGGTCTTTACCTTGTATCCATATACAAGTAGATAATTCGTACTAGTCTTACCCGAGATCACTGATCCCCAAACTCAGTGTCTCTAGACTAGGAACATATAATTAGGAATAGACATGCAATATCCTTGAATTCTTATGATCGTGATCTCATCACAGATACTCAAGAGATACCTGTTCTATTGCAAGGGGTTTATCCAGTTCGTTCATATAATATTAACAATAATATCGAGACACAATATGAAACTTAATAAATAGTGCTTTCATTTATTTGCAACAAGCAAAGTTCTACATCTAGTTTCATTTATTTAATCAAAAAATTGTCTCTAGGACACCCATATACTAACACATTCCCGTGGTGAGGGAATTCCTCGAGGTGTTTCCCGAGAAGATTCCTGAGTTTCCACCGCAGAGGGAGATAGAGTTCTCTATTGATTTATTGCCTGGTGTGGGGCTTATTTCGTTGGCTCCATACCGGATGTCGCCACCGGAGTTGGCAGAGCTGAAGAAGCATATTGAGGAGCTTTCAGCGAAAGATTTCATTCGGCCGAGTGTGTCTCCTTGGGGAGCACCGGTCATATTTGTCAAAAAGAAAGATGGGACTATGCGATTGTGCACCGACTACAGGCAGTTGAACAAGGTGACAATCAAGAACAAGTATCCCCTTCCACGCATTGATGATTTGTTGGATCAGCTCAGGGGTGCTTGTGTATATTCAAAGATTGATCTCCGGTCCGGATACCATCAGATACGGGTTAAGCCGGAGGATGTCCCAAAGACAGCATTTTGCTTGAGGTACGAGCATTATGAGTACTTGGTGATCCTGTTTGGACTCACCAATGCACCCGTAGTGTTCATGGACTACATGAACAAGATCTTCCAGCCGTACCTGGATCAGTTTGTGATCGTCTTCATTGACGACATTTTGATTTACTCCAAGACAGAGGAGGAGCATACTGAGCACTTGAAGGTTGTTTTGCAAGTGTTGAAAGAGAAAAAGCTATATGCTAAGCCGTCAAAATGTAAGTTTTGGCTCAAGTCGGTGAAATTTCTGGGTCATATGATTTCCGCTGATGGAGTTGCAGTTGATCCTAACAAGATTGAGGCCGTGATGGATTGGGAGAGGCCCAAGATAGTTACAGAAGTGAGAAGCTTCTTGGGTTTAGCAGAGTACTACAGGAGGTTCATAGAGGGATTCTCGAAGATGGTGCTACCGATGACTCGCCTTACCCGAAAGGAGATTCCATTCGTGTGGACACATGAGTATGAGGAGTGTTTCCAGGAGTTGAAGGAGAGACTGACTACTGCTCTTGTGTTAGTCCTTCCTGATCCTGCGGAGCAATTTGAACTTTATTGTGATGCCTCTGGTAAGGGTCTAGGCTGTGTGTTGATGCAGAAAGGAAAAGCGGTTGCTTATCCTTCAAGACAGTTGAAACCTCATGAGGAGAACTACCCGACTCACGACTTGGAGTTGGCAGCTATTGTATTTGCTTTCAAGATATGGAGACATTACCTGTACGGCATGAAGTTTGCTGTATTCAGTGACCACAAGAGTCTAAAATATCTATTTGACCAGAAGGAGTTGAACATGAGACAGCGGAGATGGATGGAGTTCTTGAAGGACTACGACTTTGAGTTGAGGTATCATCCTGGCAAGGCCAATGTGGTAGCCGATGCTTTGAGTCGGAAATCTGTGAGCTTATCCAGCTTGATGATGAGCGACTATGAGGTGATCGAAAAGTTCAGAGACTTGAGAGTGAACTCCTTGTTTGGGGGCACACTGTTTGAGTTGGAGACAGCAAATATGATTAATGAGCTGATGGAAAAGATTAAAGAGGCGCAAGTGCAAAGAGAGTGCCTAGATTATTTGAAGAACCATGACGGTGTGTCTTGGAATGAGGATGGTTTGCTGCTATTTCAGAAGAGGGTTGTGATCCCTCGAGGGCCATTGACTGAGGAGGTTATGGGAGAGGCTCATAAGGGCCAGTTTACTATCCACCCTGGTGCTACAAAAATGTTCCAGGACTTAAAGAGAAATTTTTGGTGGCCGGGCATGAAGAAGGACATAGCGGTCTACGTGTCCAAGTGTCTTATATGTCAGAAAGTGAAGATTGAGCACCAGAAACCGTCTGGTAAACTTCAACCTCTTGAGATTCCACAGTGGAAGTGGGAGAGTATTTCCATGGACTTCGTGGTGGGATTGCTGAAGACTCAGGCTGGTTGTGACTCTATCTGGGTCATTGTGGGCAGATTGACCAAGTCTGCCCATTTTCTTCCAGTGAAGGTGAGCTTCACTACAGAGCAGTTGGCCAAGCTATATGTCCGCGAGATTGTGAGGCTTCACGGGGTGCCTGAGAGTATCATCAGTGATAGGGACCCGAAGTTCACATCTCGGTTCTGGGAGGCGCTGCAGGAGGCTTTAGGTACACAGCTGAGGTTGAGTACCGCCTATCACCCTCAGACTGAGCGGACCATCCAGACATTGGAGGACATGTTGAGGGCTTGTACGTTGGAGCAGGGTTCAGCATGGGATAGGTACCTTCCGTTGGTAGAATTTTCATACAACAACAGTTTTCATGCTAGTCTGGACATGGCACCCTACGAGGCGCTGTATGGTAGGAGGTGTCGGACTCCTACTTGCTGGTCAGAGGTTGGAGACAAAGAGCTATTTGGCTTGGACTTTGTCCAAGATACTACCAGCAGATCCAGATGATCAGAGAAAAGTTGAAGCAGGCGCAGAATCGCCAGAAGAGCTACTACGATGTGAAGCATCATCCACTGGAGTTCAGTGAGGGTGAGCACGTGTTTGTGAGACTTTCACCTATCACGGGTGTTGGACAGGCACTCGGAGTGAGGAAGTTGAGCCCGTGGTTTATTGGGCCCTTCCAGATCCTTGGTAGAGTAGAACCTGTTGCCTATCGACTTGCCTTACCTCCGAACTTAGCCAACATCCACAACGTGTTTCACGTGTCTCAGCTTCGGAGGTACATAGCAAATCCTTCGCACGTGGTGCAACCGGATGATTTGGAGGTTCGGGAGAACCTAAAGACTCCCGTCGGACCACTCAAGATTCTCGATCGAGGCGAGAAGCAGCTTAGGAGCAAGACTATTCCGATGGTCAAAGTGTAGTAGACTGGGCGTAGTCCCAAGGAGTGCACGTGGGAGTTAGAGGATGAGCTACTCCGGCATTATCCCGACTTTCGAGACAGGTATGTTCTGATTTTGAGGACAAAATCCTTAAAAAGGTGGGGTGAATGTAAGAACCTGCACCGCTAATTAAGGTAATTAATGAATTAATTATGATAATTGGGAAATGATTCCATAATTGACCCAAATAATTATTATGAGGCGTTAATAATTATAATTAGTGAGTAAGAATGATGAAAGTCGTTTTTCGGAAGAAAAGCGCAGATACCGGTTCTGTTACCCGGTATAAATGCGTACCGGAAAAGTATCCCGAAAAATTATAACGAGTGCATGATAATTACTAGAATATTATGTATGACTTGTAAAACAAGTTTCAAGTCAAAATAAGGTGATCTGATGCCAGAAATGATACTGGCTATGGAAAAGCGCGTACCGGAAAGATGCTCGGAAAAATAAAATAAAAATATGACAAATCTTATAAAAATGAGTAGGTTTAGATTCCAAAGTTTGGGATCAAGATCCTTTGCGTAACTATTAAGGCCAATACTGCGCGTTAAAGGCTTAAGTGTCTATATAATCAACTTATGGCACATAACCCTAGGCATATGCAGCTTCTCTACGTGAGAATTTCTGCAGGGTAAGCTTTCGTGTCCTCGGTTTAGCCATGTTGTGGTTCCACCATGTCCCATGGGGATGTGGTTTATGCATGCTGTGTTTCATGCTTTGATTTTTGGAAATGCTGTTGAGCTATTATATGCAATGTGCCTTTATGATATGCATGTGGTGTCCATCTTTACGGTAAGCCTGAGTATGTGGTACATACGATAAGGTGAGGCTGTGGGTGAGGTGCAAGCGGTGTTCCTTGTACTCATGTGGGTTTAGACGTATTCCTACATTTCTCTGGCCAGTAGATAGTATAAACACACATGGCACGAATATCTGTTGCACTGCATAGTTTTGGAACTAATATTGGAAATATTGCTTTTGAATTTATATTGCACATGTAAGTGAGTTTGGGGTGGAAGATCCTTGAGGACCCCTTGCCTTACTGAGATTTCTTGTTTAGAGATGTCACCCCACGTTTGGGGACACTTATTTCAGGTTCAGGTAATGTTGAGGGCTCAGGTGGCAGGAGGCCAGAGCTGAGTTATCAAAGTAAACTGGCCTTTGAAGGCCGATGCATGTAAGGTGTAAAAACAAAAATTTTACTGCGGAAACTTACATGCACACATGGATTCATGCTTTAAGACAGCATGATGTTACCTTGTTTTTGGCCTGATCAGTCAGGGAGATCAGTTGTCAGGCTTGAAGAGTTCAAACCCTCTAATGGTGATCCACACCACCGTTCGTCTATGATGCAAGAACGCCTTCTTGAAAGCCACCAGATGATCACCACAGTGAGGCTTGCTATGCGCACAAGTGGTGAAGGTGGAGGCTAGGTATTCTGTTTGGAAAGGTGTAGTGAACTACCCTTCAGAATGGTGCATGAGATGAAGGAGTGTAGGCTAGGTTTTGTGAAAAACCCTAAGGTGAATTCTTGGACCCTTTGTGCGCACAATGTAGGTTAATTAGTAGGATGGAATGATAAGATTTTCTTACTTGGAAATCCCACCAAATATGCGCATGGTTGGAGGGAATCAAGGATTTGTTTGCAATTCAAAATTGCTAAACACCTTGCATTTGAATCCTTATAAGATTAGGTCATTATCCTTTCAAGATTCTGACCTAATTATCATCATATGAACAACCATATTATGCGCCCCATTTTGTCCTATTTTGAGTCCAGATACATTGAGTAGTTGCATTCAAATTTTGAATCAACTAACTCACTGATTCTCTTAACCAACCAAATCAGAATAATAGTACATTTAGATTACAAAATGACACTCACTTTGAATTCAAATTTGCACACCACTTCATCATTGGATAAGATCAAATATCTTTTTCTTGTTGCAGGGAATATTCCAAAAGATCTCATCTTATCCTTTTGTTATGAAACAACTTTTCATAGCCAATTCAAATTCGAATTCAAACACTTGAATTCAAATGTTCAAACATTCAAATTCAAAATTCAAAATTCAAAATTTCAAATTTCAAATTCAAAATTCGAATTTCAAAATTCAAATTACAAATTCAAAATTCAAATTTCAAATTTCAAATTTCAAATTTCAAATTTCCAATTTAAAATTCGAATTTCAAAATTCAAATTCCAAATTCAAATTTCAAAATTCAAATTTCAAATTCAAAATTCGAAATTCAAATGTTTGATTATAATTTAACTAATTAAATTAATTAGTAATGTCTTGGACTATCCAAGCCCATTACTAAGCTCCATGCACCACCCACCCATTTAGGTGGGCTTCCAAACAGCTTCTTGGGCTAACAACCATTATTAGGCCCAATACCTTTAAAGGTAGTCCATCATGACTACAAGGTGTTGGTGTGTGACCCATTAGGTCCAACTTAGCTTCTGATAACTGGGCAAGCCCATAACCCAATAAATGACAACACAGAGCACTAGCAATGCTTTCTTGCCCCAGAACTAGCCAGATTAATGACTTGATCATCCTATTGCACATATTTGGTTACCGTATGTATTTCCCTTCATCTAGGTTATCATCCCATTAACCTAGGGTAAGAAAATGTATCAACCCCTGCGGTTTAGGGTAAGCTTTATTTGAAATAGGGAATCTTCAAATTACTGACTCTAAAGGCAGATCATCTCATGATCTCTTTTACTATGCATAGATTCCCAAGTCCCTGTAAATGTCATCCCGATTTCTCCGGTTTACAGATAACCTAATCTCTCACAGAGATTTGATGAATTCCTTCGGCTTATTACCCTAGCCCTGTGCCCTTTAAGGACACGCCCAACAGTATACCTATGAGTCTCCATGTTTCAGGCAGACGAGGCATACAATCAAAACATGCCTTCAAGAACACAGTCTAGGTAATAACTTCTGGTCTAATGAAAGACATACCCAAACATAAAGAGATTACTCTAATGACACTATCTGTGAGATTTCCTCATAGAGTCTCTTTTTGGGTCTGTTCAGTGCGAGCTATACTCTTATAGGTCCACCCACGACTTTAGCTAAGATATCTCCATATCTGCAACTCATGAGGTCTTTTCCTTGTATCCATATACAAGTAGATAAGTCGTACTAGTCTTAACCGAGATCACTGATCCCCAAACTCAGTGTCTCTAGACTAGGAACATATAATTAGGAATAGACACGCAATATCCTTGAATCCTCATGATCGTGATCTCATCACAGATACTCAAGAGATACCTGTTCTATTCCAAGGGGTTTATCCAGTTCGTTCATATAATATTAACAATAATATCGAGACACAATATAAAACTGAATAAATAGTGCTTTCATTTATTTGCAACAAACAAAGTTCTACATCTAGTTTCCTTTATTTAATCAAAAGATTGTCTACAGGACACCCATATACTAACAAGTTAGATATTATTGTGACATGCTGACATGCTGGATGTTGACTGCTATTTATATTTTTCGCTATGATTAAGTTATTATCTGTTGAGACTGTTATTGGGCATTGTTGCCTTATTAGGTGAGCATGGGGTTTGTCCATGCCACATAGATGTGTTATTGTCTTCCTTATTTTAAGATGTATTAAAGTAACAGGATTTTGGTCTAGGGTATGTGTTATAGTCCTGCGATTTAGAAACACACTTTATATTGATATATTGAGGTATTCAGCTAGTTGTCTTTTGCAATTTACATACATGCAGTATTTTATGAAATTGATTAAGTAATCAAGTTGGCTAAGGTTAATGACGTCATAATTGAATTAATAAAAAAGATATTCCTTAATTTAATTAAGCGTGGCTTAATACGATAGTATGTTAACAATCCGGGTTAACACGGGCTGTTACAATAACCTTTTATGCACTCTATCTAGCACATGCAGAAAGGAATTCTTGGAAATTTTTCTATGATTCAAAGAGACTCCCAAATACTTGCCTAAATCAGATGTGGTATTAAAACCCAAGCAGCTACTGATCTCTCTAACTTTGTTGAAACAGACATTCCTAGAGAAGAAAATCTTTGTCTTTTCCTTACTCACTTTCTGCCCTGATGCCTCAGCAAAGACTCTAATACTTGGTTAATCACCTGGGCCTGCTCCAAAGTAGCCTCAGCACACAAAATGAGCATCCGCAAGAAAAGATGTGAAATAGGAGGAGCCATTTTACTAATCAGCACTGGTCTCCAAGCTTTAGCTTCCACAACCACCTTGATGAGGTGAGCTAATCTCTCCATGCACAGGAAAAACAAGTAGGGGGATAGAGGATCCCCTTGTCTGATTCCTTTTCCCGGGAGAATTTGACTAGTAGCCACACCATTCTATAGAAGATTGAAAGAATTAGAGGAAATACAACTAGAGATCAAATTACATAAAGATTTAGGGAATCCAAGATCTCTAAGTGTCTCCACCACAAAGCTCCAACTCAGGCTATCATAGGATTTCTCTAAGTCCACCTTTATCATCATCCATCCTTTTCTACCTCTTCTCTTTCTTATAGAATGGATTACTTCTTGAGCAAAAATTATGTTGTCAGCACTTTGTCTACCCATTATAAAACTACTTTGATTAGGAGAATCAGTCTTGGCATCAACCCTCTCAACCTTTCAGCCACAGTCTTTGTAATGATTTTATAAATTACATTACAAAGACTTATGGGTCTAAAGTCCTTCATACTCTCAGGACTATCTGTCTTCGGAATCAAACAGATAAGAGTCTTATTAATCTCCTTCACTTTCTCAGGAAAATGGAAGCAATCTTGAACCACCTTACACACTGATTCACCTATAATTGCCCATTGACTTTGGAAAAAGATAGCATGCAGCCCATCTGGTCCAGGTACTTTGAACTTCCCCATCCTGAACACAGTTCTCCTAATCTCCTTCTTGTTAGGACAAAGAGCCAGCTTCAGTTTCTCCCCCTCAACTAGTTTAGGGAACATACCCTGAATGGGGAAAAACCCATCATCGGGATTATCAGCTGTGAATAAATCTCTGTAGTATGACACTGCCATATTGACCAAAGAATTAGGATCAGCTATCCAGGTTCCATTCTCATCCTTAAGAGTGAGGATCCTATTATGCCTTCTCCTTGCCGCAGTAGAGGAGTGGAAGAATCTTGTATTTCTGTCTCCATATTTCAACCACTGACTTCTAGACCTTTGGAACCAGGTCAGTTCTTCTTTAACCAGAATGGCTTGAAGTTCTTTCCTAAGATTCCTCTGCAGAATTTCCAAATTGAACACATTCTGTCCAGACCCCTTAATCTAGCATAAATTTTATTTTTCTGTTGAATATTCCTTTTGAACACATTCTGATGCCAAACAGTGGCATCCTTTTCAAAATTGTTCCTGGCAGTAGTCCACTCCTCATTACTGCTCCAGCTCTTCATAACCAATCTGCCAAAATCCTGGTCAGTCAGCCAAGCAGCCATGAACTTAAAAGTTCTGGAGTGCTCCCTGGGCCTAAGAGGACCACATTGAGCCAAGAGAAGAGGCCTATGATCAGAGTTAAAGAATGGCAAGTAAGAGACAAAATAATTAGGCCAAAGCACATTCCAAGCCTCATTAGAGCAACCTCTATCCAATCTCTGACGTGAATCGGCAAGTGTACCGAATCGCGCAAGTAATAAAATGATAAGTAAAGTTCGTATCCACAGAGAGTGTGTCTAAATCAATTAAACTATTCTTTTTAAGATTAAATATTCCAAGAGGTTTTTGACACGAATGTCAGGATTGTGTGGGAATTTGATTTGTAAAATAAAAGACGTGTTTTTGTTATTTTTGAATAATCAAGAATCCAATAAAATAAGGGTTTGAATTTATGAGAAAAACGCTGTGGTTAGAGAACACTCACCAATGATCCCCACCTTTTACTCTGGATTAAGTTAAATATTAATATATAAATCGTGAAATTAGATAATTATCAGATAAAAGTATCAGTAGTTAATTCTCAATCCCTTGAAGAATTAACCCTTTAATCTCATATAGAACCCTAATTCCTTGAGGTGCCTTATATGAGATCAAGCATAAAGATCGATAATTAAAACATCTACAATATGAATCATGTCTATCCCTAGATCATGTTCATACCGTCGTTCTATTCCCTTTCTGGATTAAAGACCGCAGATCCCTCTTGTTGGCCCTAATCCTCATATTTATTATCAATTACTAGATTGATCGGATCTAATAACAACAATAACAATACGATCAGAATAGAACGAAATTCAAAAGATAAATATATCAATAAAAACTCAATCCATTGTATCAGGGGTTCACAAGGGTTCGTGACCCTAACCACAACAAAAGGGTTCTAGCCAACCATTATCATGGCTAAAATCCAATATTCAAATGAAAACATAAAACTACAAGAACTACAGAAAGGTAGAAGAAGAGATCTCTCCAGAGCTTTCGCCTCTAAAATGACCTCAGAGTTGTCCAGAATGAAAAGTGTGTCTTTAGGGTTGCCGTGTGCCCTTTTTATACACCTCAGAATTCTCCTTTCCTCGCAACTGACAGCTGTCCATTTCAACCCTATGCTTGGAGCGCAGGATCTACGCTCCAAACGTGGGGCTTCTGCCTGTTTTCTCCTTGTCTACGCTTCAAGCGTAGGGTTCTACGCTTGAAGCGTAGACTTACTGTCTTGGGTCTTTTCCTACGCTTCAAGCGTTGAATTGAACGCTTGAAGCGTGGAGCTTCTGTTTGATTTTCTTCCTGCTCCTTTATTTGACCTTGAAACGTATAACGGAAACCTTACAATTTATTACATAAACGTTATAACGGAAATATTAAAGTATGAATTTATTACAGAAACGTTTAACGGAAAGATTTAATTAAAATAAAATTGAATTCAAATTTCGAATTTAAAATCTGAATTCAACAGTTGCGCGATCCTCTGATGCTGCAAGCGCCATTCCCACGCTCGTAGCGTGGGCCTTTAGTTTCACTTTGTCCTTTTCAGCTCTAATTTGTGCATTTCTCCTATGAAATCAACATAAAATCAGTATATAACTTCAGATTAAGATATTTGACAAATTAACAGTGATTTTGCCCTTTTCTTGCATCAGATTAAGTAACATTCTTCCTCTTTTTATCTTACAATTCCTTATATGCTGATCGCATATCAATCTCTCATGAAACTTCCCTCTTTTCCAGGTAAATTCAGAACCCTTATAACCAATGTCACTGATTTTACAATTAATCAGGCTTTGTTGCATATCACCCATACTGCCCCAACAAAAATCACTGCCCCCTGACTTCTCTGAAGCATGAAGAATAGAGTTAAAATCCCCAATCAATAACCATGCCTCCTGACTGGTAGGACTAATGGCCTCCAATTCATTCCAAAGATTCTTCCTCTCCAACCTCCTAGGACTCCCATACACAAAGGTAATAATCTCAGATTTCCCAGATGCCAGATGATGCACTCGAGTGTGAATAAATTGATGATGAGCTAAGATAATCTCAATCTTCACCACATTATCATCCCAAAGGATCCAGATGCCCCCAGAAGATCCAATAGCCTCCTGTTTAAAGAAGCTAGGAAACCCAAGCTGCTTGATGATCCCATCACCCTTTAAACCACTAATCCTAGTTTCTAACAGCACAAAAACATCAATCCTAAAATGCAATTTTAGATCTCTATGAGGGCGGAAAAACCCTTTTTTCCAACCCCCCTACAGTTCCAGATACAAACAGACATAAAGATAAAAATGATACAATCAAGGAAGAAAATTCCTAGGAACCTGAATTGGCAGTTAAGATATTGAAGCTCCCAAACAGGGAGAAGATACCTCAGCAACCTGCTCCACTTGGATCGGATCAGGAGTAGCTGGATTATCACTAAGCCTGGAACCTTCCTGTAACATCCCGTAAAAATTAGGAACTTATATAACTTACCATCAATAATATAGAAGCATGACTTTTCTTACTTAATACATGTATACATACTTAGTGTGAACTTAAATTAAACTAAGGACAACTTAAACTAGGTACAATTATATGTGGGTCATATAAGTTAATTATGTAGAGTTTGAAACACTGAGCTTTGAAGGGTGGGATCGATTCAATTCATAACATACACATAGGCTACCTTTACTAAATTGTAGTTCTGGGCTAGGAATTGGTGGGGCTTGTATATGAGAAAAATTAGTGGGCCAATTGGAGAATGAGTTTTAGACCACCTTTCCTTGCTAGTGCCACGGCCCAAACCTTGTAGAAGGGACTAGTTTCAGCCCAAAATGAACCCTCCCATCCTCTACCCATGCGCATGGAACAATTTGGCAGCTTGTAGCAATAGTCAAACCCTCACTTGCATGCTTGACACCTAACCCTCAAGACTACCTGCATGTACGACACATGCCATCCCTTTCTCTTGTTGTCCGCCACTTGTCTTCCATTCTCTCTACATGTTTGCCACTTGCTTCCACTTTCCTTACATGCACCATGCCCTCCACTCTCTTGCTTGTCCGCCACACGTATAGCACCTTTGAACACTTGGAAATTTCCCCTTGCATGCGTCACATGCATCCCATCTCCCTTACATATTCGCCACCTGCATTCCATTTCCCTGCATAATCGCCACTTGCTCATCCTCACTTCTTGCATGTACGCCACTTTGCCACAAGGAGGACACTTGGAAGATCTCTTCCATGCACCGGCCAAGGACTCTCTTGTGATCCTCCCTTGAGCATGCACGCCTAATGGATTCCTTTGCCTCTGCATGCGTCGGCCTTGAAGTCCTCCCTTCCCTTAGACTGCAAAGCTGATTCTTATGTTTCAATTCTTGTTAACAAAAGCATCCAGCCGCTCCATGCAGCCTATGGAAGGAGAACTTTCGGTTTGCATGTGTTGTTGTTGGCCAAGCCTTTCACGCCTCCCTTACTTCCCTCGCGACTTGTGTGCACCTTGGGAGTAATGTAGCAGATTCTGGTCATGACCTTCAGCACACAACTCAGCCCTATTTCTTCCCTCCATCCTCTTAAATCGCAAGCTAGTAGCATTGAACTCAAAGCAAAGATTGTACCTCATCAACCATGGTCCGAACCAAACCTTACCTTGCTCTCCTGCTCTAGACCGTGAATCTCTCCTAGAAGAACATTAAGAACCAACTCACATTCTTCTTCTCATCACAAGGGTGAGAGTCCAGAAGGAGAGGAACTCAGCATCTAAATTTGCGTCTATCTCCTAGGTTGACCGAGCATTCAAACAGCAAGGAAGTGTAGGGAAGTGTAATGCCCCTATCTTCTTGTTCTGCCACCCCTCTCTGAGATTTGTTGAGGAACTCCCTTTTGCATGTGGTTTCAGCATAAGCTGGACATCCTCCTTACCTTGTTCGGCCAGGTCTTTAGGACCGAATTCAAGTTCTCATCTTCTCCTTCTCTTTTCCTTAGTTGGATGAATCTCAAACAGCGAGGAGGTGAAGTACCTTCACTGATTCCTTGTTATTTCTCACCCCACACGGTTTTGATGGAAGTTCACCTTGCATGCAGCTATATACCCGAATTCTTGCAAGGAAGAGCACTATTCTTGAGTTGAATCACGTTTTCACAACCTATAAGAACAAGTGAGCATTCCCTATCTTTGTTTCTGATTTTGGCGTATGAGGGTGAGTGAGCTGCTCCTGATTCTGTTTCTGTTTTAATCCTGTGGCATGGGGAGAGGTGAAGGTGCTGCCCCTAGACTCGATGGTTACTTTCTGAAACCAACTTGAAAGGAATTGGTTGCATGCAAAAAGGTATAACCAAACAACTAGCCCTTTTGTTTACTTCACTTTTCGGCCTGCATATGGGTGTATTTACGGGATAATCTCCTGTGTTAATCTATTCTCCTTGCTGTTCAGCCGTGAAAACCTTGACTAGTGAGGCTTGTATGCTTACAGAATCGGATTTAGGGGTTTAAGAAATAGTTCCCCTTTATTTTTGTTGAGCTGCACTTTGGAATAGAAAGACTTATTAAGGATTACATGGGTTTTCGAAAACGGCATGCTTTATGTAATAGATAAAATTTTAAGCGCTTAGTGACCTTGAAAACTAAACCTATGTGCTTAAGGAATTGTGGGTTGTGACTTTTGTATAAATGAAATTTGAGAACTTTTGGTTAGGGCATTAAACCGAACCCACACGTATGGAAAATTTAGATTACATCTCTGGCTATCAATGGGTGAAATAAGCTATGTTGGGAGAAGTTAAATTAGTATGAAAATCATGAAATCTGTTTTGAATTAAGCTTAGCATATGTTAAAACAGTATGGATAGTCTTGTTAAAGGCATTTTTCACTCACATAAGCCTTGTGGAAAATGGTATGTAAATGAAAAAGCTATGTGCACCTAGTTGTGACTAAACCGAACCTGCATGTATGTTTCTTTTATTACTTGCTAGAAATTGATAGGACAAAATTAAAGGGCAGAAAAATATAATTAACATTGGAAGCTTAGAGCACGATCAAATCCAAGGGTTAGGGAGCAGGGTAATCAATTGTAAATCATAGGAAAAATATATATGATGAATTCTGATTGGATATGTGTATATATCTATTTGATTAGGTGCACAAGATCCTAGCCCATTGGACTGCTTGATTGATATTTGGCTGTCTGATTGATGATGTTTGGATAAAAGAATGTTAAAGGCTTGAGGTAAGTGTCAGGCGATATTACCTAATGTGACTATTGACTAGTGTATGAAGTTGTGACATGATGCTCCATACTCCGCAAAGTTATTATGTTCCTTATGATGAAAGTGTTCTGCCAAGAATGTGCCTTGATGGCAATATGATTATGAGGTAAAGTTGTTATGTGGCAGCATAACGTATATGAAAAGTATATAAGCATGCATCTTACATCACACCGCATTTATTTTTACGCTTTGTGTATGAAAGCATAGCATGGCATGCATGTACCAAGATCATATAGCCTTGCACTTAGAATAGTTATGTACAGGACCATGTGTTGGAGCATGCATCATATAGGCATCCCTCCGGTACCAGGGTATGGGACAGTTGGCATCAGTCCGCATAGGCCACAGTTGGAATCCACCAAGAAAGGGTGTCAATTTATGGGATATCCACTGTGAAGTGCGCGCACGACGGTGCTAAGAGCGCAAAGGAAGGCGTTATATACGCAATATATATATATATATGATGAAAAAGGAAAAAGGAAAAGGAACAAGGATATGTTGAAGTGACTGTTTATGATTTTGTGCCTAGTTCAATACTGTTATGTTATTGGTTTTGTTGCCACACTACTGGGATTATTCTCACCCCTTTGGGGCTGCTATTTTCATAAAATGGCAGGAAAAAGGAAAGCACACTTGAAGACGTGAGTATATGGATGCATGCTGTTGATTAATACTGATTGGACTTTGGCTGTTGCTGTGTGATTGCTGGATGACTGTATATTCTTGTATATTTCGAGAACTTAGATGATTGTTGAAATTATTACTTTAAATCTGTTTAGTCTTTTATGAACAGCGGCTGTTTTGGAAACGTTTTGTGAAAAGAATTTTTGAACGTTTTATTAAGTGCTGAATTTTAACAGTTTTACCGGTACTTTACGGGTCATGTTTCAAGGGGCAAACGAACTCCGATTTACTATTATTTTATATGCACGCGAAGCCCCGGGAATGTACTTTCAAACTGTGCAGGTTTCATTTTTATACGAAATCTGTACGAATTTCAGTAAGCTTCGCCTTACAGCCTGTTTTCCAGAAAATGGACAGGATTCACAAGCGTTTTACGTGTCCTGTTCCGTGGGGCTATTCACCTCCGAATCGCGCATAATTTATATGTACGCGATGCCCCGGATGTCTAGTTTTTCAGACTCTTGGAATATTTTTTATCGCATCTGAATTCGATTTTATACAGATTTTATAAGATAGCAAGGTTTTCTGCAAAGTATAGAAAATTCAGCAAAGGGTTTTATCATTAACCTTTTCTATGTTTGATAAACGATTTCATTTTTCTCAAATTGTTTTTATGAGAATCAAATGTGGACCTTTTTCAAGTCTCCAAATTAAATGATATTGGATAAGGTTTTAAAATTAATGAGTTACATACCGCTGCAACTCTAATACGATTTAGCAAACAACCCTCTTGGATGCATACAAGAGTGGGTGTTACACTTCCCTTTCTTGTCCTCTTGACTAACTAAACCAGCAGCCCTTTCTTTCACCCCAGAAGCATCAAACCCACTAACCTTCAATCTACTAGTTGACTTGAAAGGGCCTTCCAACACAGTATTGGGAGACTTATTCTCAGTCCCAACTTTTTTATTGGAGGGACTAGAAGGACCCCTACTTTTGTCCTTTCTATCTTTAGATGGAATTTTTCGAGCTTTGCTGACTATCCCTTTCAAAATACTCTAATTACCAGAGCTGCTAGATACTTCCATATCCCCCAAAGCATGCTGGGATTTCACCTCCTTATTCCCCTGAATAGCAATCTCCACTGTAGCTGGTGTTTTATCAGGAATCAAGTTCTGATCAGCCTCCATGTGGGAATCACCAGTCCCATGCTGTATATTTTGTTTTAATTATTCCGCAGCATCTTGATATTGAATCCATAAGCTATATGAAATCTTGATTATTATCTAGTCATGCATACACATTCATTATTTTTAATTGTGTGTCTGTGTGTGATCCATGACATAGCATACATGCATAATTTTCATTTTGACTTCTAAAAATAAGTATGAAAAGTATGCATACGTTTGAGCACGCATCATGTAGGCATCCCTCGGTACCAGGGTCTTGGGACAGCTGGCTTCAGTCCGCATGGGTCGCAGTTGGAACCCTCTTGAGGAGCCACTAAGGGAACTCCACTGTGCTTGTTAGTACGTGCACCGTAGTGCTATGAACGTACTCTTGGCGTTATATACGCATCTTGTCTAGTAATCTTGGCGTTATATACGCAATATGATAATGCTTAGTACCTATCGGATTTATCTTGATGATGCGACTGTTATGTAATTTTGTATCTAGTTAGTATTGTTGCATTACTGGTTTTGTTGCCACACTAATGGGATTTTTCTCACTCCTTTGGGGCTGCAATTTTTATAAATTGCAGGAGGACCTAGAAGCATTTGAGGAAGTGTTTGATGACATGGTTACATGACAATTCTGTTAAGTTATGTTGTGGACAACCTTGTTGTTTGCTCGCTGTCTCTGTTAAGTGTAGTTTGAATATTTGACGTTGATGTAGTTTCTTAAAGAATGGAGTGCCATGATGTATGTTCTGTTTTGAAAATTAGCGTAGCATGACTTATACGTTTTTGGTATTTAGTTTGCGAAAATAATTGTTTTAGTATTTAAATTCGGATTTTGAACTGTTTTTGCAAGCACTTTACGAGTTGTCGTTCTGGGGCTACAGACCTCCGAATGAGGCATAATTTATATGTATGTAAAGCCCCAGTTGTGTATTTTCAGATTATATAAACTGTACAAACAAATTCTGAAACCCCGATTTATTATGATTTTTACAAGTCAGGAGGTTTTTAGAAAAATGCAACAAATTTTCGAGTACTTTGCGAGATCTGTTTCGTGGGGCTATTCACCTCCGATTCGCTTATATTTTATATGTAAGCGTAGCCTTGGATGTCTAGTTTTCTTGCATCAAAGAATATTTTTTTAAGCTGTTGATTTCGAATTTACATTGTTTTTGCAAGACAGGCTGTTTTCAGGAAAATCAGAGTTGCGCAGCGAAAGCCTTTTAAAAAAAATTTAATTGTTGTTTTTTTACTTTTTCAAAGTCAGTTTTCTAGGCAAGCTTTTCTACTTGGTCATATGAAAAAGTTTTCACTGAACAAGAATTTTACTCGATAACTTTTTGACTCTAATCCGCTTAGCAGACAACTCCCTTGGACGCGTACAGGGGAGGGTGTCACACTAAATGGTATCACAGTAGTTTCGATTCAAGGTGTTTGTGTGTAGTTGCTGTATTGGTTGCTATTTGTATATGTTTGTTTAATCATTGCTGTTGAATTTAGCTGTTGAACTGTTTGTTGGTTGCTAACTGTTAGGATTAAATTACTGGATTGTTTGAATAATGATTGGCACGTGCTGAATTATTCTGTTAAATTGTGAAAGTTAATATAATTGAAATATTAGAATTATACTGAGATGTACTGAAATCCTCTTGTGGTATTGTTTACTCACAGCCGTTGAAATTAACTTGCTTGGAGCAGTTTGACTCTTGATGACTGTATGATGTAGTGCTTGGTTATCTGATGTATTAGGCTGTATTGTAAGGATTTGTTTTGCTGTTGACTTGATGTGTAGAGGTCGGTTTGTGCAGTGATAAGTGTAATCTAAATAAATAATTGAATCTGATATGTTAAATTGGATTGATCTGTCTTGCAGTTGATTTTATAGATGTGGTTCGAGTAGTTGAATACTATGTAGTGTTTTATTTTATGCTTTGTTCTATTGTGATGTTTATGTTATGTATTGAAATAGTTGACTTGAATAGTTATTGTCACTGAATTATGCAAGAGTTGTTTGATTGTGTTATGTTGCAGTTGAATTGAGTTGTTTGAATGGTATGATGTTGTAAGTAATTGTTTGAGATTCTGTCCTGAAGAGGGAACTGTGCCTCAATCTTGAGACTACTGTCGTGTATGTCATGCAGTGAGTAGGATCCGATCGTTGCTTGGCATGACGAAAGTAGAATTAGTATCTATGAGACACGAAAACCTCCTCAAGAGAGAAGTCTGATGCGTGGTAGATTGTAATTGACTAATGCCTGAATGAAGAATAAATAATGAAGTATGGGATTTTTCGATTCCCAGTGTGTGATGAGGTGATACTCCAGCTGTAACTGGGAATGGGTCTGGCCAACACATTCTTCGGTAACACGATAGTATCAAACTGTCAAACACCGAGAATCAATTAATGAAAAAGTTTTGTTGGGTGGTTTTGGTACGGATGTTTGAAATTATGTGAGAATTTAAAATTAGGGAATGACTTGAATAATCGGAACAAGCAAACTAAAATCATAGAACCATATAAGTGGACGTAGTAATGAATTGATGTTTCAGTTGTATTAAAAGTGAGTGATCTCTGTTTGTTAAATTAAATACATGAAAACTTTATCTTGGTATGGGCTTGTCAGGATAGAAATTTAATGAGGAGTCTTAGGTTTGATAGGTTGAGATTATGAAAATATATTATTAGCTTTGGGTATCAGTTTGTCGGTTATAGCAAAAAAAAAAAAGAAAAAAAAAAGAAGTATTTGAAATTGAATCTTTAGTAATATATCACAATTTGAGTTTATGAATGGCTTAAATTGTTTTAACCGTCTAGAATGTGAACACTATAGTAGTAATGCTTAGTTAAAATCGGTTTGGGTGCTGTGCTCAAGAAATTATATGTGTTTTATGGTTTGAATGCGTATGTTCTGTTATAATCTAATTCCTACATGAGACTCTTTTATTTTTCTGAATCTCGTTGGGTGAACTTTCTGTTTTGAGCACTTGATTTTGGGAATTTTAATTTATGATTGAAAGCAGGAATTAAAATGTAGTTTTGTGCACTTTAATTATGAAAGCCTGGTCTATTTGATGGATTATGATTGGAAGATGTTTTAATTTGTAATGTGTGTAATGATTAGAAAGTTCATGTCATGTTACTGGATCCTCTGAGCAGTGGAGTCAATTACATCCGAGGTACCTAGGACAGCTGAAAGCTCGAGGAAGTTTCCTTATATGGGTGTTTTGACGAGCTGTATGAAGGGTACCACCTTACGTGATATATACGAAGAGGATGCTAGGACCAATTAGTTGTATACAGATGGATTGGTGCCCTAGTTTGTTGAGTACGTCGTAAAGGATAGAGTTGGTTACATTTAACTTTAGGAAAATATTAGACAGTAGCTACAGAATAAATGAACTAGATTAACATCTCGTGTAATCATGGCAAATAGAAGTTAGAACCTTGGAATTCTAGTATCCCTACTCGCTCCTTAAGTCAACTCCATAGTTAGAGTTAATTAGAAGTATCTCTTAAACCCGAAGCTCTAGACAAAAGCACTACTCATCAGTGCAATCCCTTTTCCGCAAGATAGTAGCAAATATTGTGCTGTTAACTTAATTGATGCCATTTAAAAAAAAAAAAAAAAAAGCAATTATACCTCAATAGTGAAGGACTAAAACCTTTAGAAAATAAGAACACTTACTGGAATTCTATTGTGATGAAATTTTGTGATTTTACGAAGAGCCTTCTACATGGTAAATTGGAATATGACGTGTTTTGTTTTGCTTACCCGTTGTTCTGTAGACTATTAATCTGTGGATTTCTACTCGTGATGCTTGTCAAGTCAGGTAAATAGTTGTGAAGTGTTTATTGAATTGAATTTTTGTCATATGTAAAGGGTAAGTAGGAAGTGATTGAAATTATAATTTGTAACATGTAAACTTTAAGGATAAAATAAGTGTAATTGAAGGTCCTAGTACTTAGTCCTCTGTTGCGCATATAATAGGCAGGCATGTTTAGTTGTGTTAAAATGGCCTAATTTGGGATTGTAAAACTTTATTCGAATGATCAATTGTGAAGTAACCTTGTAAACTAAATTGTTGACCCTCAACCTATCTTGCATAAAATTTTAAGGGCACTTGGTAGGTAATTACATGCATTCTTAGTAGAGTAAGTATGGCAGGTGTATTAGTAAGAGTATGGCATGTTATTGATATTGACCCACATAAAGAAACAAAGAACATAAGTAATAAAGTAATGGATAACTAGAAATTCTTGCTTGGTAAAAATAATATGTGGTTTCACTTAATCTTTGTTCCAGTGTGGTTGTTTTGTTTCTGTGAACCATCAAGTATAAAATTTATATAGTGAAGAAATATTGTACAAATGGGTTTGTTAGTTGTCAATTAATTCTGTAATAAAGCCCTGAGCCTCATTATGATTTAGGGATAACTGGAGTCTTCATTGATTAAGATTATGTATTGGAGTTCTTGGTCGGTTTTACTTCGTCTTTGTTGTCGTATAGTCTTTAACGTTGCTTGAATAGAAACCAGAAATTGTTTGTTATGATTAAGCTAGGAAAATCCTATTTTCTCCGGTACAAGTAATATTTTACCTTGTATTATTTGATGAACTTAGGAAGTGCAATTTATTTGTAATACTCTAAATTAATTGATGATTTGTATAAATGTCCAGCTGAATGTGATTTAAGATCTTCCACTACTGTGATGTTGTTTGGTTGCCGACGGGAATAGTATGGGAATGGTAGGATGAAGTTTGGGGACAAACTTCAAATTTGGTGGGGAGAGTGTAACATCCCGCAAAAATTAGGAAGCTACATAACTTGCAATTAGTGGTGTGTAGCATGCTTGAAAATCGAATTAAATTTATATATAGAGTGGAATTAATTTAATTGGGAAAATCACTTTAAAGGAAATATTAAGCGAATATTTATGTAATTTAATAATTCCAAACACTAGCTAAGAATGGGGAGTATTAAATTTAATTATAATTTATTTAGAAACCCTAGTCACTACCTTGTAGGGACATGAAATAATAATTAATAACATATTACAATGTGATAAGTGAACCCTTAGGAATTCAGTTAAAATGCCATAGTGGAGGGGAATGCATGCCATGAATTAAAAGCCAAAGTATGTATAGCATAAGAATACTTTTTTGGAACCCTTTTAGGAAAAAACTCTAATTACCAATTAATAACTACATGACTTTGATGAGTTTTTGGGTTCAACCCCCTCATGGGCCACGGCCCAAACTCCCTAAAATGGGAGTAAATCAGCCCTATGTTCTTAGACTCATGGTCCCTAGCTTATCACTT
>JAVKPL010008740.1:12500-34694 GCA_032173675.1 Gastrolobium villosum | reverse complement strand
CAGTCATCCAACAATCAAACAGTAACAGCAAAAATCCAAGCACCAGCAAGCAACAGCAAACTTCACTTCTTTAACAGCTTTTACGTCCTCCTGCCATTTTGGAAAATAGCAGCCCCGAAGGGGTGAGAAAAATCCCAGTAGTGTGGCAACAAAACCAGTAATATAACAGTATTAACTAGGCACAAAATCATAAACAGTCACTTCAACATATCCTTGTTCCTTTTCTTTTTCATCATATTCATATATATAGCGCATATAACGCCTTTTCTTTTCATCATATATATATTGCGTATATAACGCCTTTCCTTTGCGCTTTTAGCACCGTCGTGCGCGCACTTCACAGTGGAATCAAATATACCCTTGGCACCTGAGCTCCATGTGGATTCCATCTGTGGGCCTATGCGGACTGATGCCAAGTGTCCCATACCCCGGTACCTTGGGGATGCCTATATGATGCTTGCTCAAACACATGGTCCTGTACATAACTATTCTAAAACAAGGCCTATATGATCATGATATATGCATGTCATGCTATGCTTTCACACACAAAGCGTAAAAATGCGGTATGATGTAAGGTGCATGCTTATATACCTTTCATATGCGTTATGCTGCCACATAACGTCTTTACCTCATAATCATATAGCCATAACGGCACATTTTTGGCAGTTTCCTTTCATTATAATGGAACATAATATTTTTACGGCATATGGAGCATCATGTTACAATTCTATACCAGTAGTCAATAGTTACATTAGGCATCATCGCCTGACACTTACCTCGTGTCTTTAACATTCTTTGCCAAACATCATCAATCCACATATCAATCAAACATTCCAAGAGCTAAGATCTTGTGCACCTAATCAAATAGATACATATACATATGCAATCAGAATTTATTTCATGCTATTCCAATACTTCACCAACAAGTCCTAGGCTTCTATTTCATGTGCCTTCATCGAATTGAAGTGTTTTTAGTGCCAAAATTAGATACTGCCCTAAGAATAACGTTATCCCTTGCTAGAACTACCATTTTTCCACTGTTTACATCATAAGAGGGTTCGGTTTAAAAGGCTCCTCTTAAGGAAATAATATTCTGACTTCAACTCATCTTAAATGTATTTATACAGCAACAAAATCTACATTTTTCCCTAGGTTCCCACATGCATACAAATACGGTTTTTAAGCTTTCCTTCTTAACAATATTCTGCCTTATAAAAGAGTTACCAATGATTAAATACAAACAAATTCCAAGGTTCAAACCAAGGCAGAATCGGTTAACAAAAAAGATTAAAGATTTCAATTCTCATTCTCATCTAAACTATATATGGGGCGCTAGGATGGGCTAATAAACAGGCTGTGAATTAGTTTGATGCATGAAGAGCTAGGAGTATGATGCAGTCCCACAAAACAGTCCACCATATTCACAAGGACACTATTTCCATACTAACAAATCAGGTTTAGGGGCAAGCATGCACTAGGTTCATGACTTTTATTCACATTTTACACTTCATGGTGTGCTAAAAAAATACAAGCTGTCCCAAAGTTCCAAGTGAGCCATATACTATGCTCATATAACATAATTTTAGCTTGCATACATCAACCACTAATGTTGTTTTAAAAGGCAGAACTAATGGATGGACAGTGGCGAAAGAAAACGGTCCATTATATGCAAATGCCAACCGAACAAAGGATGGAGGAGGTAAGGGTTCGAACTAGGATTACCTCTTGTAAGCCCACAAGGTTCACGTTAGTGACAAGTGCAGCACCTCCACTAACTGTGCTCCACGAACAGAATAAGTCCAGCCCTCCTAGATGGTGACCGAGTGTACAGAGAGGATGGGTGAAGGATGAGAATCAAGATTGAATCGTGCAGCATAAGGAGGTTCCTCTTAAGACTCAAGGTTTTGGTCTATAACCACATCAAAACAGAAAGGATGTTTTTCATGAAGGTTGGACAAGGTGTTAAGGAATGAGGAGGAAATGAATGTTGCACCTTCTTGTATGGTGATCTCGGTCAACAAGGAAAAAGGGGGAGATGAGGTTAGGTGTTTAATGTCCTACTCAAGAGTTCAAGGCTGAGAAATAAGGAGGATGACTAGAGTTGTTTCGGTTTAAAGAATGAGATGAGGGAATGGAATGGTACCACCACTTGGTTGGCTGTCACGGTTCATAGTGGATGAGGGAGAGGTGAAGGGTTAAGGCTGATTTAAAGGCTAAGCAAATCAGAAATTTTTCCAAGTCTTGCTAGAATGATATTTTCCAGCCAATAGTCTATTGTGCAGCCTGCATCACCTCACTCCTATTGGATGAATGACTTTCATTAGAGTTGAACCAAATCTGAAAGAGTTGCTAAGAGCAACAAGTCATTAGCTTACTTTGCTGCCCAAGTCTGCGCATGTCACAAGGGAAAAACGATGGCTGCAAAGTTTGACAAGAAAAGACAAGGTCAGGGGCTGCAAGGTTAGCAAAATTCTGCGCATGCTAGGACTGTGTGGGAGCTGTCCAAGTCGAGTTCAGAGGGTGAGGAGCTTTGGTCCACTCAATGGTTGTAAGTTAAGCATGAATAAGGAAAGGATTCCAAGTTCAGATCTGAATGTGCAGTGAGAAGAGACAAGAAAGTATGATAGCTATTGCCCTACGTAGAGTTAGAGTGGTGAGGCTTCCCAAAGAGCAAGGTGACAGCCTGCACAAAGTGGACTTCACTCCAAAGGTTGCGTGAAGAGCAAGGGAGAGCTGTCATGCAGTCCCAAAAGCCACAAAAAGCCAGCACATGCAGCTTCCTATGCGCACATGTGACAAGCTAAAGAGGTAAGGCTTGCCATGTGATGAGAGCTACTAATCCTCAAAAGCAAGGTCAGAAATCTGCACCCTTGCTGCGCATAGAAGACCGTGAAAGAGGATGACAACACAAGGGATGACCATGCTGAACTTTGGCTACTAAGACAAGTCATTGCAAGTTTCTCTCTTGAACTAAGCGCACCTAGGGAGCTAACAAAAAGACAGGTAAATGGCAGCCATGAAGTGTCATGAGGAGCTAGAAGCATTCATGCAAGGAGAGGAGGAATAGGGGCTGCAAAGTCAGAATCAGAGGGTGCCTTTTGTGGCTGCAAAATGACAGCAAAAAGATCAAGATTTGCCATGCCTTATGCGCACAAGGCTGGTGTGGTTTGATGGTGATGGATGAGGGTATGCAGCAGCTTTTTCTTCTCTTCACATGTAGCAAGGAGGCGTGATAAGCAAGGCAAAAGGGACACCAACCAAGGACTACTCATGCGCACAAGGTTGGAGACTTTGATGGGGATGGATGGGAGTATATGAGGTCAAATGTGCAGCATCTTTCTCTACTCACTGTCCTATGCGCACAAGTTAGGAAAAACATGCAACAACTCTTTCTCCTCACAAAGCCCTATGCGAACAAGGTGGAAAAGCTTTGATAGTGATGGATCATGCAACAACTTTTCCTTACACAATGCAGCAAGGAGGCGTGCTAACCAAGAATCCAAGGACAACTCATGTGCATTGGGTTGAAGGTTATGATGGTGATAGGTGAGGGAAGGCTTGGTCAAACATGCAGAAGCTCCTTTCTTTCACATGCTGCAGCGCTTCAGTCTTTGCCAGAGAGTATAAGCAAACAAAATTCACTCTATCCAACATATCATGCGCAGGGAGGGATAAGGAGTCATGTGAAGAAAGTGCTTTGGGGAATGCATAAAGAAGGAAACACTCAAGGGTCCCAAAAGTTGATGCAAGGTGGCGGTCAAGAGGTGCAAGGATAGGCTGTGTTTTATTTAGACACAAAGCACCTAGTGTAGGGGCTGTTGTGCAGCAAAAGAAAACGCAAGAGAGAGGGTTAAGGTGAAGGGAATTTGGGTTGCTTCTAGGTCAAGGATTCTAGGGCCTAAGACCAAAATAATAGAGTTCATACAAGTCCAATTGTTTTCTTAATTAGGAAATAATCCAATCCTTCTAGATTTTATGTTCCTCTAATTATTTACTAAAGGGTTTACTCCTCACTTAAAATTAGTGGCATACTTTAAGATGAGTACTCATATAATCCTAAATAACACTATGCTTCATATATGTTATAATTACATTATTCCTAAAATTTCACATGCATAGAATAAGTACTTAACTTCCATGGTAATACCAATAAATCCCTAAATAAAATTTGAATTCCGTCCTAGGGCAAACATATATATATATACATATATATGATCCGCATATACGTATTCTACCCTATTGCTAATTGCAATTTTAATTAGGTTCTTAATTAGACGGGATGTTACAGACCCAAAATCAGAAAAGAAAATTACTAGATTAATGGTTTTTTTTTTGATATATAATGAACAATGAAAGGAAAATGAATCAGAGACGGACCCATTTGGTGGCCCATGTCCGCAACTGGACATGAATTCCAAATTTTTTATTTTTTTTGTTAAGTATAGTAGTAAAGTATGATGTTGGTTAGATTAAGCTTTACTTGGATATATAATGAAGAATGAAATGAAAATGAATGGAATATGGTGGGATGGAATGAAATGACATATATTTTATTGGATATTTTATGAAGTCATATAACAAACCAGTTTGATAAAAAAAATGTTGGAAATAACCTTTTATGTTAAGTTGAAGTTTTTTTTTCTTATTTATATATATTTTTTAATGCATTAAAAAATTTATTTAAATAAAAATTTTGGGGGTAAATGTGCGAACATAAATAATATTTTTCGGGTCCGTCATTGACTTGAATGCATATATTTTGATGTGTCTCCCTACATTATTTTGATAAATTTTTTTAAAATTTTGCACCTGTTGGGTTAATGGTTTCAGATTTGAATCAAGATGGTCAAAAGGTCGTGCCAAGTTTGAGTTTTTTTTTCTTTGAAAATTTCCTTTAGATTAAATTATTTTTATTTTTATTTTTTAAAAATAAAAATACATATACAAGAGCCTTCCAATCCTTAATTATCCATAGGTTAGTCATCTTTATCATCTCTTATAGAGTTTTTCACCTATCGTCTTATAATTCTCTTCTGACTATCACCTATGGATTTTTAAAGAAGGAAGTTTTCTGGTGTACATAATCCCTTAAAAAGATAAATGTAGAGCATATTTTCTTCTTTTTTTAGAAGGTATTATGGTAATAAAATTATACTATATTTTTGGAAAGAAGAGAGAAACTTATAAAGTATTCATGGAGCTAAGAACACAATAATTGTATTTCTAGTTCAATCTCTTCCATCTTATAAATAACAAGCTTCGTTTTATAGACAAGGAAATAGAACACAAACGTAAAATCTTACATCATAGGCACACATAATAATAATGACACACCAACAATTACTTTTGACAAAACATTACAATTCAAGATCTAAAAAGTAGCCTTTTGACCGAGGAAAAAAATGTATATCATTTTGAAGGACACCAAATTATGTCATTTTAAAAGAGAGAAAGAGATAAGTCATGAAAGATATAACACCTCACAATTCTAAAATAAGTAATTAAAGTGTTAAGTGAGAAATTAAGTGAAGGATTAGTGAAAATCCCAAAGAATAGGCCAAAATACAAAGAAAGGGCAAAACGGTAATTAGCCAACACGCAACCCTAGGAAGGTAAAAATTGAGCAGGAGGTCTCAGATGATAAAAATAAGCCTGGAAATGGATTCAGAACGAAAAATTGAGTGGATAGGCAAGTTTCAGAAAAATCAGTGAATAGTGTTTTTCGCGGGTAAAAATACCGCAGTCAGATTGCACCGTAAAACGTGCCAGTGGAATTTTGAGCTCTAGGTTTCAAATATTGATTTTAAATGGTCCATAGAAATAGGAAATATGATTTCTGATAATATTTGAGGGATTTAAGTCAATTTGTGGAAGTTTGTCAACGGAGCGCGCTGTACCTTAAAGCAGTGTTTTTCCGAACAACCGGAAAGCTCCAAATTTATCTGAATGATTAAAATTAAAGGATTTTGTTAAGATAAAAAAATTATAATTTCTCATTAGGTTTTTAAATTGTGAATTTTAGTGATGATCGGAGGGAAATTCGGGTGAGTTTTAAATCGCGTGGGACCCGTTTCCACTTAAAAATCACTTAAAGCCACTATTCATCACCCTCACCCTCACCATTTCTCTCTCTTCCCTTGCGCACACAGCCCCCCTTTCTTCCCTTTTGTGCAGATTTTTCCCCCTCCCCTAAACCAAGCAATAATCCACCAAATCCAACAAAGTTTGTGTTGAATCTTGATGGAAAACACCTCCTAAACCCATTGGTAGCCTTGGTTAGCCTTGAAATTGAGTGTGTGAGGAGATCCATGCCCATTTAGGCCGCGGTTTGCAAGAAGAAAAGGGTGATCATGTTGATTTTAAATGCTCCAATGGTGGAGTATACTTAGGTGGAGCCTTATACCGTTCAATTGGGTGAGTTATTTCAACATTTCATTGGTTGATTTTTGAATTTGGATTATGGACCCTAAAGGGGGATTTTGTGATATGTTGTGTTAGAGAGCTCAAATGGAAAATGTCTATTAGATGATAATGTCATAGAATGATGTATTAATGCTAGAAATGCAATGAAAATTTTAAGCGAAAAAAATGGATTTTTAACTTAGGAAAAATTGATGCATGAAATGGAATTTTTGAGTTTTGTGTTAATGTGTGGTATAGTGAATTGTAGTGTGATTATATGATGTTAGGAAGTGATTATGTGAGTTGTGGGCCATAGGAATTGAGTGGAAATCCTTGGTTTGGACTAACCAAGATTAGGCCATTTATGTACAATTGAGCAAATGGATGTGTTAGAACACTTTGGTGTTGTGTTGTGTGATGGAAAAGTTATTAGATGGGTTGTGTGGTGATTGGCATGTGGAAGAATCAATGTAAAAATGATAAGTGTTGAAAGTGGCAAAATGTGCCTAAAGTGTAATAATTCGCAAAACGTTGCGAAAAGGTCGTAAAACCGTAAAACGGCGATTGAACTAGCCTTTGGGTAACCTAAGTAAGTGAAATAAAATGAGAAAGAAAATTTAGAAAAATAAAACCTAAATTAACCCTTGCATGGCCGAACCTTAGGGGGGAGAGAGGAGGAAATTTGACGTTTTTGCGTTTCGACGTATTGTGACTGAAACTGACGGTCGTGCATGGTTGTACAGGTTGCCGTACGTGGACATAGACTTGGAACAGTGAAACAGTGGATTGCCCTTGGTCCTGGATCAAGTGGATTGAGGTAAGTGTTGTGGTTTACAAATGTACGTTGAAATTCATGAGTGGATTCGAAGTTCTAATTGGGGGGAATTGTCCTCTTTGTAGGCGTTCCCTGTTAAGCGCTGCAAGTGGAGTCTGCGGAGCTTAGTAAAAAGAAAGAAAGAAAGGTAACCTCTTGGTACTGGGGCTTGTTCCCCTTTTTGTGTTCCACCTTGCTAGTTGATGGCAATGGTAGGAAGTGTGTATGAGTAGTGTAGAACAGCATGAGCATGCATGTGCATTATCACAGTGGGTACTTATGTACCAGATCTCTGGCCAGTAGATATTTTTAGCCTTCGGGCAAGTGTTTCCGGACTGCCACTGGATAGGTCTCCGAGAGGGAGTTCCAGTTGACCCAGGGTCGTGGTGTGTTATCCGGATAGGAGCACACTAGGTTGTCTCGGGTGTATATGGTTGGAAGGGGTACCTTGGTGGGTTGTTCTATGAACACGCCAGGGGTAGTACCCATAGGCGTATAGCCGAGGACATGGCGTGGTATTGGTAGCTACCATCCCGCATGTCGTAGTTGTTCTGATATATTCCCCCTTTCTCTAAATCCCTTGCTTTATCCCGTTTTATAACAGTGGTGTTGTTTTTATGCTATTTGTATACATCGAAGTGAACCATTGGGTGGAGTTTTCTCCAGAACCTCTTGGTTACTGAGATATATCCGTATATCTCACCCCGTCTCGGGGCATTTATTTCAGGATGTACCAGTGGACACGGAGCAGCGGGCAAGAAGCCCGCGTGATGACGAGTGGAGCGGTGGTGTATAGTGTACTTTTTGGTGGCCATTTGGCCCAGGCTAGACTTAGAGCATGAACATGTATATGTATGTAGGAGGAGTCCATTAGCATTATGTTCATGTTATTTTGGCTAAGTTTAGTTTCATGTCATTTTAGTTATGTATGTATTTGGCAAGTGATGTTGTAATATGAAATATTTGTAGTTTAAAGTTAAAGTTGGAAATGTAAATGTAATCCAGTATTGTAAATGTACCATGGATGTATGTAATGTGATGGAAGGGCTTTAGGCCCATTGTAGGTTTATGATTACTTGCATTATGGTTTATGCATGAAAATGTTTATGTTTTAAGTGTTTATTGGATTGGGTTGTAAGTGCCCCAAGGCGTTGTTGGACCTTGTGTGTGCCACCCATTGGATTTTGCTGGATTTCAGGTGTAATAGTAGTGTTAAACAGGTTATGAAAATTTGGGGATTCTTGGAAATACAAAGGAAACTCTGGCGAATTTTCTGTAGAATTGGCAGTTTTTGGGTGAACTTTGGAGGAGCGTATCTCTCTCCATAGTGGTCCGATTGGGACGTGCCATACGCCATTTTGAAGCTTAAGATGTCCCCTACGTTGTGTCAAAAGCCTAGGTTCATTGGTGGTGTGCGCAGCCCATGGGGGCTGTTGTCACGCACTGCCCTGTTTCTGGCCAGCACCAGTGGGCAGATTCGGGTCTGTGTTGGGAAATTAATTCCCGCTTCGTTACTTGGTCAAATTAAGCGTACGATATATCAAATCGAAGTTTGAGGTGTCTAGTTTATGGTGTAAAATTTTGAGAGGCAGTGTCCTTGTGGTTAGGTGCAGTTTATTCCGTGAAGTTTGGACGTTTTAGACTGTTTCGGAGTTGGTAGGCAATGTTGTTTGTCCAACTTCAAACGGCGATAACCGGAGCTCACGAGCTCGGAATCGAGTGTGTGATAGCTTGTTAGAAAGGTAATTGAATAAGGAAAAAAGATAACCTGGAGTTTAAGTTCGGATTTTTATTTTGTGTTCGTAGAAAAACAATTAGCAAGTCCAGTTAAGTGGTAAAAACGTAAAAGTGAGGAATTGGCTAAGTGGGTTTATGGGAACCCCTTAGTATCTTGTAGGTAATAAAATAAAGTGTATAAATAGTTAAGAAAGTCTTCCGCTAGTGTTTCAGTTACGGTCACAGCTTTTTATTATTACGCTTTTTATACTTTTACTGTTCGCGTAATAATCGGAAAAAGTTTATTCTCATTTTTATAAATGAACTGCTGTGATTGTAACTGCGCTTAATATCATAATTAATGTTAACAATACCGGTACGTAACGGGCTGTTACATTTTATGGTATCAGAGCAGTTTTGTTAGGGAACTCTGATAATATATATATATATAGATGTGTTATGTGCTACATAGTTGTATGTAGATTCTTATCGATTACTGTATATGTAATTCCTTAGTGTGGGTCTGATCAACCCATTCCTTTGTGTTACATGTGTGGTCATCGTAAGAAGCCTGCGTAGTAACCTTGAAGCACCGAGTGTGAGTCTTTAGCCTGATGTTGTGGCTGCAGTGTTAAGTGCTCCATGGACAAAGGATGGCGGTCAGTCAAGTATGAATATTAGAAGGCATAAAAGAACAGACATAAATATTATATCTGACTTCGATGTAAGTCAAGAGAAAAGTGTATTATAAGCAACAGTGGTGTACATTTTATGATGTGTACAATATGAGCATAGACGAACTTGCAGTACTATGAAAAATGAACATATAACAGAGATGAACTTATGAGATTGGTGAAATTCCAAGTATATGTGTGGAATAGTAAGACAATTATGTACAAGTGGTCTTGATGAATAGACTTCATCAAGGCGAGAGGTTTTGAACCTGAAGAATTATTGAGAAAAGGGAACAGATATTCGTATGCGTGAGTTAAATACGTCATGTTTGATTAGCAGTTATGATACCAGGACAAGTGCGGTGCACTTGAATGAATTGGGATGGTTCAAGCAGAGAAACAAATAGAATATGTGATGAGTAATCCTACGAGGTTTGACCACGTGAAAGTATAATGCTGGTAGATTGGTAATGTGAGAGATATTGAAATATGGGAGTGAATTCCATAAAGAGGTAGTGTTGACTAAACACAAGTGAGGTGAACTAATGATGAGTATATTATTATGTGTAATATGTATGAGGAAAAGTGAAGGAATTGCCATGGATGACACAAGATCTATGTACCATGAAGACACTATTGCAGTTAGTGGAGGTCGACTCAGATTGGCAGGCGTATCAGTGACAAAGGAACAGAATGGTTGAGATGTACAGTCATTGTACGAAAGTAATGAGAGTTGTAAAGAAATTATGATTTGGTGGTATATGTATATGTACTACTAATAGTAGTGCACTTATGAAAATATTGGTATTTGATACGGAGTGATAGAAGGAGTAAAGGTATTTACAAGGTAAAGAGATATTCTACAACCACCAAGGGTGGAAGTGATCAGGAAAATTGATGAGTTGCTCTACAGTATTGAGCATATGTTATGTGAGCCGTGACGGGCAATGGACTAGAACGGTGGCATAAGTTGTGAGTTATTGTTGCATAACAATAAGTTGAGATGGTATGATTAGAGAATGAGTGAAGGTAAAATTTAATGTGAAATCAAGTGATTAGTATAGGAACCAAGTGTCAATAAAGTGCGAAAGTCAGAGGTTAATGAAAGAACTGATGTGTAAAGTGTGCAGAAAGTGTGGAATTATGTGGTCAGCAAAGGAGTTAATGTGTAATGACAAGATGAAAATGATAAGATTTGTTAGTGAGCTGAGGTATAATCGTCAGTGCAAGAACGGACGAGTAGTTTTGAGTGCAAAGAGTTAATGTAAATTTCAGGGCAAGGATTGAGGTGAAGTAGTTATCTGTGACTCGACGGAAATGATTGGAAGATCCCTGTGTGATGGGAAATGTGAAACTTATACTGAGAGATTTGAGATGCATATAGAACTTTGAGAAAATTTAGGAATTATAGATTAGAGATTATGTTATGAACCATGGCAAGTGATTAGTCAAAGTGAAAGAGTAAACAATCTGTGAGAAGAATAAGCAAGGAAGAGATAATGGACTATGGACTGAACGGTAACAAGACAGAAGGAACTATTACGAGTTAGAAGACGACGACGGAATTACGAAGAGAATGTGGATTATTATAATAATGACTATGTTATAACCAGGTCAGAGGGGTAACCATAACGAAAGTAAACTACCAATGAGAAGAATGACACGAGAGAGCAAGATGAATTAACTTATATGTAACAGGTGTATATTATACCACTACGACTAAGAGTATGGGGGCAGCCCATGTGGTAATACAGAACATTTTTGATGTTATGTACAGAGGTGACACAGACACCAAATGGACTGGGTCCATGTGTGATCTGGAGTGTACGGAGTACCAGTTTTGCCGTCATGTACAGATATATTATGAAGTATAAATTTCTTTGTGCACTGGGTTCATGTAATATGAATTGATAGTAGGAAGATCTCTGTAACACCCACTCTTGTATGCATCCAAGAGGGTCGTTTGCTAAATCGTATTAGAGTTGCAGTGGTATGAAACTCATATATTTTAAAACTTTATCAAACATCATTTAATTTGGAAACTTGAAAAGTCCAGGTTTGATTCTTATAAAAACAATTTGAGAAAAAGAAATCGTTTATCAGACAAAGAAAAGGTCAATGATAAAAACCTTTTGCTGAATTTTCTATACTTTTCAGAAAACCTTGCTCTCTTATAAAATTCGTATAAAATCGAATTCAGATGCGATAAAAAAATATTCCAAGCTTCTGAAAAACTAGACATCCGGGGCATCGCGTACATATAAATTATGCGCGAATCAGAGGTGAATAGCCCTACGGAACAGGACACGTAAGATGCTGGTGAATCCTGTCCGTTTTCTGGAAACATGCTGTAAGGCGAAGCTTACTGGAGTTTGTGTGGGTTTCGTTTAAAAATGAGACCTGCACAGTTTGAAAGTACATTCTTGGGGCTTCGCGTGCATATAAAATAATAGTAAATCGGAGTTCATTTGCCCCTTGAACATGACCCGTAAAGTAGTTGTAAAACTGGTAAAAATTCAGCACTTAGTTAGAAATTCTCTTTGCAAAACGTTTTTCTGATTTTCCCAAAACAGCCGCTGTTCATAAAGGTTCAGGGTAAAATAGAGATGATAAAGTCTACAGTCATCCAAAAATATAAAGCATTACAGTCATCCAACATTCAAGCAGTAACAGCAAAAATCCAAGCACCAGCAAGCGACAGCAAACTTCACTTCTTTAACAGCTTTTACGTCCTCCTGCCATTTTGTAAAATAGCAGCCCCGAAGGGGTGAGAAAAATCCCAGTAGTGTGGCAACAAAACCAGTAATATAACAGTATTAACTAGGCACAAAATCATAAACAGTCACTTCAACATATCCTTGTTCCTTTTTCTTTTTCTTTTCATATATATAGCGCATATAACATCATATTCATCATATCATATAATGCGTATATAACGCCTTTCCTTTGCGCTTTTAGCACCGTCGTGCGCGCACTTCACAGTGGAATCAAATATACCCTTGGCACCTGAGCTCCATGTGGATTCCATCTGTGGGCCTATGCGGACTGATGCCAAGTGTCCCATACCCCGGTACCTTGGGGATGCCTATATGATGCTTGCTCAAACACATGGTCCTGTACATAACTATTCTAAAACAAGGCCTATATGATCATGATACATGCATGTCATGCTATGCTTTCACACACAAAGCGTAAAAATGCGGTATGATGTAAGGTGCATGCTTATATACCTTTCATATGCGTTATGCTGCCACATAACGTCTTTACCTCATAATCATATAGCCATCACGGCACATTTTTGGCAGTTTCCTTTCATCATAATGGAACATAATATTTTTACGGCATATGGAGCATCATGTCACAATTTTATACCAGTAGTCAATAGTCACATTAGGTAATATCGCCTGACACTTACCTCAAGTCTTTAACATTCTTTTTAACCAAGCATTCCAAACATCATCAAACAGTCCGATCTTAAAGGACCTTGGGCACCTAAACAAACATATGCACCAAATCAGAATTTATTACATATATTTCCTATGCCTTACTAAGCTTTTCCCTCCTCCTAGATTCTGGGCTTATAAACGGTTTCTTATCCAATAATTATGTGTCACTTCTTTATTATTTTTATGCTGTTATTTACAATGTCACGGACATAAGGTATGCTAGTTATAAATCTATTCAAGGTGTGACCAAGGCTACTTACAGAACCAAAAAAATGAGAACAAGGTACAATCTCCATTCAATTGCATAAAGAGACCGAACACAGGTAAGTAAAAGGGGGGTTCGTACTTCCAAATTTATTTTCATCCTACACTTCTAACTGATTTATTATACTTTAATATCAATAGTTCTCTGCCTTATATTTTACTCTAACAATTACATAACATGTGACTTAATCCCAATGTCACTTGGGCGTACAGCTTCTATTTTAAAACTGTTATCTTAAAAGTCCCATGCATACAGGTTCCACTTGTACAGCCGATCACCTAGGAGCTTAACATGGTTAATTATACACATGTTCTCCACGGTTTAGGAGGGTGATAATGAAATCTATCATGCTGTCTAAATAGTTCCTAGCGCATACAGGGGTTAGTTCACCAACTAGGTGCACACAAGTTTTATCTACAAACACTACCAATACCACTTAGACATGATTCATATAATCTTCAGCCTGCTTTATATATATATATATTTTTTAAGCATATGCAAAGCCTATCAACTTTTTAACACATGCAAGTCCCACTAAATATTCCTAATCCGAGGGCAATCCAATAAGATTAATGGGAGCTATTTCCAAGCTCTCAATTCGATTCTCCTAGTGCTTACAAGCATCAAGTCCCTGAAGTTTCCAGCGGCAGAAAGCAAAAGGGAGGGAGGACAAACGTCTTCTCCTAGTGTAAATTAAAAGGCCGAATCAGAGGGGAAGAAGAGAGAGTTTAGTTTCAGATTCCTACTTTTCGTGTGTTCCCACACTGCTCCCCTAATCAGTCAAAGCTCGCCAACCAGAAGAGAGGTAGTACTTTAACCTTCCCACTATAAAACCAATAAGAACAGAGAGCACATAAAGAACAGCCCTCTCTTGCTCTCATGAACCGAAATCAGGAAGCAAGTAAGATGTGAACTACTCACTTGTTCTAGCATGCAATGGAAGGTAAATCAGAATTTTTAAGGATGAAGGTCTTCCTTGTCCGAAGTCATGCTTGAGGCTGCATGCAGGAGAGTTCCATTAGGAGCCAAAAGAAGTAATCTGCATGCTATTGAATCTCCTCATCAAGTCAAGGAGGAAAAGATGAACGAGGGAGTAGGAAGTTTCTACACCACTATGACTGGAAGAACACTACTGAACAAGAAAATAGGAAGGATGGACTCATATTGTGCTCTCCTTGGCCGCTGCCACTCCTCCAAATCATGCAGAGAAGGGAGTGGAAGATGTGTGTGTGTGGTTCTCATGTTTCCTTTCCAAAAACATGCGGCTTAAGGAAAGGAATGAGGGGAGGAACAGCGGTCTTAAGTTCAGCTGACAGAGATAGAGTGGTGGAGAGACTCATGCATGTACCCACAAGTTTCAAAATCGGTTTACAGCAAACAGCCACCAAGGGTTCCGTTAAAATTCTCAAGCTCCTAGCAGGTCTTCAAGGCTACGAAATCTGGTGAAGGTTGGCAAGGATGTACGAACACTATACTTTCTTGGTTTGAGTTTGACCGTGCACAAGTGAGGCAAAAAGGTTGGTGCTAGGCTTGGGTCACGTCTGCATGCAGTGGAGGGAAGCATCAAACTGAGCCACATCAAGTGCAGCAAGGAGAGAGACTTAATAAGAGTTGGCTCAGGAGAAAGAATAAGAAAGGGACGAACACATCAGCTCCTAGTTGGTGGACGTTCGGCCAAATGTAGAAGAAGAGAATAATGGAGACTTAGGTGCTGATTCTTCTTTGGGCTCTTGACTTTGGTGGGGTGCTGGAGGGAATGAAAATGGCATGCAAGCTGTGTGACTAAGAAGGAGAGGTGAGCTGAGCTTTGATCCTAAATCAAGATAACAGTCGGTCCTTGTTTGGGTCTTGGGTGTGCGTATGGAAGGAGAGGTATGGGGGGAGTAACACTGATTAGTATTCTCGACCATTAACCAGAAAAGAACTCTGGTTTCTTCCCATTGAGCGTACAGGGAGGATGATGAGTTGAAAGAGTAAGGTTAGCTTGAGACTCATTAGAAAGTAGGCATCCAGATTTCACCACTCATCCACTAGGCGTTCGGTGAAGGGAAGCAAGAGGCTAAGTTTGATTCAATGGAAAGGGGATGAGTAGGTTGGGTCTTATTTGAGTTCCCACACTAAGCGCATGGAAGGAAGAAGAGGGTGATGAACTATTGCACAATCTGAACCTATGCCCAGCAAATAAAAAGAAACAGATTTGGTGTCCTAGAAGTGCGCAAGTAGAGAGGTGAGGAGGAGAAAAACGTGGCAGACATGCAAGAGAAAGGACAAGGTAGATGGCACACATGCAAAGCCATGAAGAGCTAGGTGGCTTTCATGCAAAGGAGAGGGGGATAAGGTGGCGCACATGCAGCAAATAGGAAGCTAAGTGGCATGCACAGGCTGAAATGTGCAGCCTAAGTGGATTTGGTTACTGCAAAAGCAAGTCAGAATTTTACCTTTTGCTTCTCATTATGCGCACAGGGAAATGATGAGAAGATGGCGTGACTTAAAGGTTGCCTTGAGACACAAGCCATCAGCTTGCTCGCTGTCCAAGGTAGCGCAAGAATCAAAGAATAAAGGGTTGGCTACAAGAGATAACAAGGCTGATTGCTTTAGCTACTACTACAAGTAATTGCAACTTTCCTCCTGTACTTGGCGCATCCAGAGAGGATAAGAATGGACAGGTGGCTACTAAAGAATAATATGAAGATTACCTTGAATAAAGAAAAGGCAATATTAGAGCATTAAGGCTCCCACTCACGGACAAGTGGCCAGCGCCCTTCTAGTGAAAAGACCCAAAGAGAGATGTCCAAAGGCTGACCTATTTTATGTGCGTACAACCTACTACTTCACCTATCACATACCTTCTAATTGTAATTTAAGTGCAAACTAAAGCCTTTATATGTTATGATTAAATTAACTCCATTCCCTTTTTAACTAAAGTTTGAGTTCTTAAAATAATTAGATTCATACACTCACTCCTAATTATGCGGGATGTTACACTCCTCCCACCAAATTTGAAGTTTGTCCCCAAACTTCGTCCTATCAATTTTGCTAACTACTAAAGACGAATTCCAACCCACATACCTTCATGCAGGACATGATCTCACCTACAGCTAAGCCACTATCAAAGCAATCAATCAATTCAGAATATTATAAATGAATCGTGCTACACAATTTCATCAGATGAATTATATCAAAAATCTTGCTTGCACGGAAGGAATAGAAAATTTTGATTTACACCAGGTTAAAGACTACACGGCCACAGAGATGAAATAAGATTGACCAAGAAACTCCAATCATCAATAGCTTGTAAAGAAGCTTAGGGTTTTGGTGCACACTTAGGAAGTAACTAAACAGATCTATTTGCACAATAATTCTGCACTATTTAAATTCTACGTTTGATGATTGACAGAACAAAACAGCCACCTATGTTTTCTACTTTCATGCTCTCCTTTAAGGCTTAAAGAAATTCTATTCTAGTGATCAAACAAGATGTGAACCCGGTCCCATGCCAGCCTACCGTTGATCATCTTTCAAAGTTATTATTTACATTTCTTATTCATTACGTGTGTCCACTTCAATAGCATGCCATTTCTCTTATTTGCCCGCCTGCTATTCTTACTCTACTAAAAATACATGTAATTACCTACAAGGTGACCTTTAGATTTTATGCATTCTAAGTTTAGAGTCAGTAGTTTGGTTCGTCAGATTATTTCCCAATTGATACAAACAAAATATTACAATCCCTACTTAGACAAATTTCAAAACAATCGGATCTAGCTGCCTACTACTTGCACAGACAGAACTAATTGTGAGCTTCACTATACTCATTTTATCCATGTAATTTACATGTTACAGATTACAATTTCGCCTATCTCCTATTTAATCCATACCTAAAAAGAAGTTTCAATTTAATGAACACTTCACAGCTAATTACCTGACTACAGACTTTCACAAGTTAATTGTCTACAGAAAATTAAGTAAATATAACAGGACGCATCAGATTCTAATTTTACAATGTAGAAGGGTCTTTGCAAATTCACAGAGGTTCATCACAGACAAAAGTTCAGCAAATGTTTTTATTTTCTAGAGATCTCAGTCCCTCACTATTGAGGTATAAAAATTTTAACAGCATCAATTAAGTTAACAGCACACTATTTGCTACTATCTTGTGGAAACGGAATTACATTAATGAGTACTGTTTGCACTAATTAAATGGGTACCATTTGGTGCATGGGGAGGCAATGGCAGCCTAGGTTAAGTGGCCAACATAAGCATGCAGAAATTCTGCACAAACAGGCGCACAATGGAGGTGTGTGAAGGTGTGTGTGGCCATGTGTTCTTCATGCAATCAAGATGGAACCAAATGGTGCACATGCCTTGACATGAAGGGGTCTCTTGACACCTAAGGACATGCAATGGCCGACCAAGTTGCTTAGAAGAAACCAATGCAGAATTGTTTTCTTTCTTCCAAGCATTGTGCGCACAAATGAGGAGAAAAACATACAAGGGTAATGTGACTTGTTAAGTGGGGTTTCTACCCAACAAATGTTGCCAAATGGATCCTTGATGAGGTTGTGATGATGGACAAGATTTTGGGCTGAACAATTGCCTACACAAGGTCATGAGGCCGTGACACTAAGGAGAGGAAAAGACTCCAAAATATATTTGAGTCCAAGATCTATGTAGTTTTATGACAAGTCCAAAAGTCTAAGTTTTAATGCTTGCTAATAATTCTGTTTCATCTATTTTTGCTTCGTTTGCTATACCAGACCACCTAATAGCAAGATCAACAAAATATTTTGATAATCTCAATTTATCACCTGAAGACCCCTCGTCCAATTTCTCTCCTGACAACCAAAATAAAAGTTTCCGTGTATTCAATTAATCAAACGGGAGTTACTTACAACTTAATCAGTAATTCCTTACTACATCCACTTATATGGTTCTACAGAATTTAATTTACTTATTCTAGTTATTCAAGTCATTCCCTAGATTCAATTCCTAACTAGTTTTCAAACATAGACACCTAACAGAACTTTTTCCTTAGTTGATTCTCGGTGTTTGACAGTTTGATACCACCATGTTACCGAAGAATGTGTTGGCCAGACTCATTCTCAGAACAACTGGAGCATCACCTCATCACACACTGGGAATCGTCAATTTCCATACTTTATTATTTATTCTTTATTCAGGCATTAATTAATTACAGTCTATTACACATCAGACTTCTCTCTTGAGGAGGTTTTCGTGTCTCATAAATACTAATTCTACTTTCGTCATGCCAAGCCACGAGCGGATCCTACTCACCGCATGACATACACGACAGTAGTCTCGAAATTGAGGCACGGTTCCCACTTCAAGACAGAATCACAAACAATCACTTACAACATTATACCATTCAAACAACTCAATTCAACTGCAACACAGTATTATCAGACAACTCTAGTACAATTCAGTGACATCAACCACTCAATTCAAATAATTCAATGCAGTGAATGGACATCACAATCGAGCAGGGCATATACTATAACAATGTCTAGTATTCCACACCTACACAACATTCAATAACCACAACAGTAAAACAGTGCAATCCAGGTCAAACTCAATTTCTCAACCATATAAAACTTATCACAGCAGAATTCAACCGCTACACATCCAATCACAGTAAGTCAAACAGCCTACACTTTAAGCAGTATCTTATAAAATTCTCAGGACTCAAACTGCTCAAGTAATACATTTCAAACAATTCCACCAAGTGCCTTCAGTATGTCTCAAAATAATTCTAATATTTCAATCAAATTAACTTTCACAATTTATTCAGCACGTACCTATCATGATTCAGACAATCCAGTAATTTAATCCAAGCAGTCAGCAACCAACAAACAGTTTAACCGCTAAATCCAACAGCAATGATTAAACAAACATATACAAACAACAACCAATGCAACAATTACACACAAACACCTTGAACCGAACTGCTCTGATACCAATTAGTGTAACACCCACTCTTGTATGCATCCAAGAGGGTTGTTTGCTAAATCGTATTAGAGTTGCAGCGGTATGGAACTCATTAATTTTAAAACTTTATCAAATATTATAGAATTTGAAGCTTGAAAAAAATCCAGATTTGATTCTTATAAAATTCTTTTGGAAAAATGAAATCATTATCAATCGTAGGAAATTTCAATTATAAAACCCTTTGCTGAATTTTCTAAACTTTTCAGAAAACCTTGCTCTCTTATAAAATCTGTATAAAATCGAATTCAGATGCGATAAAAAATATTCCAAGCTTCTGAAAAACTAGACATCCGGGGCATCGCGTACATATAAATTATGCGCGATTCGGAGGTGAATAGCCCCACGGAACAGGACACGTAAGACGCTTGTGAATCCTGTCCGTTTTCTGGAAACAGGCTGTAAGGCGAAGCTTACTGGAGTTCGTACGGGTTTCGTATAAAAATGAGACCTGCACAGTTTGAAAGTACATTCTTGGGGCTTCGCGTGCATATAAAATAATAGTAAATCGGAGTTCATTTGCCCCTTGAACATGACCCGTAAAGTACCGGTAAAACTGTTAAAATTCAGCACCTAATAAAACGTTCAAAATTACTTTCGCAAAACGCTTTCCAAAACAGCCGCTGTTCATAAGAGTTCAAAGTAAAATAGAGATGATAATATCTACAGTCATCCAAGAGTACCAAAATATTAAGCATTACAGTCATCCAATCAATCAAACAGTAACAGTGAAAGTCCATGCATCAGCAAGCAACAACAAGCATCACGTCTTCAAATGCTTTTACGTCCTCCTGCCATTTATGAAAATAGCAGCCCCAAAGGGGTGAGAATAATCCCAGTAGTGTGGCAACAAAACCAATAATATAACAGTATTAACTAGGCACAAAATCATAAACAGTCACTTCAACATATCCTTGTTCCTTTTCCTTTTTCCTTTTCATCATATTCATATATATAGCGCATATAACGCCTTTCCTTTTCATCATATTCATATATATTGCGTATATAACGCCTTTCCTTTGCGCTTTTAGCACCGTCGTGCGCGCACTTCACAGTGGAATCAAATATACCTTGGCACCTGAGCTCCATGTGGATTCCAACTGTGGGCCTATGCGGACTGATGCCAAGTGTCCCATACCCCGGTACCTTGGGGATGCCTATATGATGCTTGCTCAAACACATGGTCCTGTACATAACTATTCTAAAAAAAGGCCTATATGATCTTGATACATGCATGTCATGCTATGCTTTCACACACAAAGCGTAAAAATGCGGTATGATGTAAGGTGCATGCTTATATACCTTTCATATAGCCATCACGGCACATATACTTTTCATATGCGTTATGCTGCCACATAACGTCTTTACCTCATAATCATATAGCCATCACGGCACATTTTTGGCAGTTTCCTTTCATCATAATGGAACATAATACTTTTACGGAATATGGAGCATCATGTCACAATTTTATACCAGTAGTCAATAGTCACATTAGGTAATATCGCCTGACACTTACCTCAAGTCTTTAACATTCTTTTTAACCAAGCATTCCAAACATCATCAAACAGTCCGATTTTAAAGGACCTTGGGCACCTAAACAAACATATGCACCAAATCAGAATTTATTACATATATTTCCTATGCCTTACTAAGCTTTTCCCTCCTCCTAGATTCTGGGCTTATAAACGGTTTCTTATCCAATAATTATGTGCCACTTCTTTATTATTTTCATGCTGTTATTTACAATGTCACGGACATAAGGTATGCTAGTTATAAATCTATTCAAGGTGTGACCAAGGCTACTTACAGAACCAAAAATGAGAACAAAGTACAATCTCCATTCTATTGCGTAAAGAGACAGAACACAGGTAAGTAAAAGGGGTTCGTACTTCCAAATTTATTTTCATCCTACACTTCTAACTGATTTATTATACTTTAATATCAATAGTTCTCTGCCTTATATTTTTACTCTAACAATTACATAACATGTGACTTAATCCCAATGTCACTTGGGCGTACAACTTCTATTTTAAAACTGTTATCTTAAAAGTCCCATGCATACAGGTTCCACTTGTACAGCCGGTCACCTAGGAGCTTAACATGGTTAATTATACACATGTTCTCCACGGTTTAGGAGGGTGATAATGAGATCTATCATGCTGTCTAAAATAGTTCCTAGCGCATACAGGGGTTAGTTCACCAACTAGGTGCTTACAAGTTTTATCTACAAACACTACCAATACCACTTAGACATGATTCATGTAATCTTCAGCCTGCTTTATATATATATTCTTTTAAGCATATGCAAAGCCTATCAACTTTTTAACACATGCAAGTCCCACTAAATATTCCTAATCCGAGGGCAATCCAATAAGATTAATGGGAGCTATTTCCAAGCTCTCAATTCGATTCTCCTAGTGCTTACAAGCATCAAGTCCCTGAAGTTTCCAACGGCAGAAAGCAAAAGAGAGGGAGGACAAACGTCTTCTCCTAGTGTAAATTAAAAGGCCGAATCAGAGGGGAAAAATGAGAGAGTTTAGTTTCAGATTCCTACCTTTCGTGTGTTACCAAACTGCTCCCCAAATCAGTCCAAGCTCGCCAACCAGAAGAGGGGTAGTACTTTAATCTTCCCACTATAAAACCAATTAGAACAGAGAGCACATAAAGAACAGCCCTCTCTTGCTCTCATGAACCGAAATCAGGAAGCAAGTCAGATGTGAACTACTCACTTGTTCTAGCATGCAATGGAAGGTAAATCAGAATTTTTAAGGATGAAGGTCTTCCTTGTCCGAAGTCATGCTTGAGGCTGCATGCAGGAGAGTTCCATTAGGAGCCAAAAGAAGTAATCTGCATGCTATTGAATCTCCTCATCAA
>JAVKPL010008740.1:0-2500 GCA_032173675.1 Gastrolobium villosum | reverse complement strand
CACACATAACAGCCTCATTACTTTATAACTAACTCATTAATATCATCCATGTTTCATCCCGCATCGCAATCCTCTTCATTGATCTGAATAACTTAACTCCACACGTAACAGCCTCATTACTTTATAACTGACTCATTAATCATTGATATGAATAACATAACTCCACACATAACAGCCTCATTACTTTATAACTAACTCATTAATATCATCCAAGTTTCATCCCGCATCGCAATCCTCTTCATTGATCTGAATAACATAACTCCACACGTAACAGCCTCATTACTTTATAACTGACTCATTAATCATTGATATGAATAACATAACTCCACACATAACAGCCTCATTACTTTATAACTAACTCATTAATATCATCCAAGTTTCATCCCGCATCGCAATCCTCTTCATTGATCTGAATAACTTAACTCCACACGTAACAGCCTCATTACTTTATAACTGACTCATTAATCATTGATATGAATAACATAACTCCACACATAACAGCCTCATTACTTTATAACTAACTCATTAATATCATCCAAGTTTCATCCCGCATCGCAATCCTCTTCATTGATCTGAATAACATAACTCCACACGTAACAGCCTCATTACTTTATAACTGACTCATTAATCATTGATATGAATAACATAACTCCACACATAACAGCCTCATTACTTTATAACTAACTCATTAATATCATCCAAGTTTCATCCCGCATCGCAATCCTCTTCATTGATCTGAATAACATAACTCCACACGTAACAGCCTCATTACTTTATAACTGACTCATTAATCATTGATATGAATAACATAACTCCACACATAACAGCCTCATTACTTTATAACTAACTCATTAATATCATCCAAGTTTCATCCCGCATCGCAATCCTCTTCATTGATCTGAATAACATAACTCCACACGTAACAGCCTCATTACTTTATAACTGACTCATTAATCATTGATATGAATAACATAACTCCACACATAACAGCCTCATTACTTTATAACTAACTCATTAATATCATCCATGTTTCATCCCGCATCGCAATCCTCTTCATTGATCTGAATAACTTAACTCCACACGTAACAGCCTCATTACTTTATAACTGACTCATTAATCATTGATATGAATAACATAACTCCACACATAACAGCCTCATTACTTTATAACTAACTCATTAATATCATCCAAGTTTCATCCCGCATCGCAATCCTCTTCATTGATCTGAATAACATAACTCCACACGTAACAGCCTCATTACTTTATAACTGACTCATTAATCATTGATATGAATAACATAACTCCACACATAACAGCCTCATTACTTTATAACTAACTCATTAATATCATCCAAGTTTCATCCCGCATCGCAATCCTCTTCATTGATCTGAATAACATAACTCCACACGTAACAGCCTCATTACTTTATAACTGACTCATTAATCATTGATATGAATAACATAACTCCACACATAACAGCCTCATTACTTTATAACTAACTCATTAATATCATCCATGTTTCATCCCGCATCGCAATCCTCTTCATTGATCTGAATAACATAACTCCACACGTAACAGCCTCATTACTTTATAACTGACTCATTAATCATTGATATGAATAACATAACTCCACACATAACAGCCTCATTACTTTATAACTAACTCATTAATATCATCCAAGTTTCATCCCGCATCGCAATCCTCTTCATTGATCTGAATAACATAACTCCACACGTAACAGCCTCATTACTTTATAACTGACTCATTAATCATTGATATGAATAACATAACTCCACACATAACAGCCTCATTACTTTATAACTAACTCATTAATATCATCCAAGTTTCATCCCGCATCGCAATCCTCTTCATTGATCTGAATAACTTAACTCCACACGTAACAGCCTCATTACTTTATAACTGACTCATTAATCATTGATATGAATAACATAACTCCACACATAACAGCCTCATTACTTTATAACTAACTCATTAATATCATCCAAGTTTCATCCCGCATCGCAATCCTCTTCATTGATCTGAATAACATAACTCCACACGTAACAGCCTCATTACTTTATAACTGACTCATTAATCATTGATATGAATAACATAACTCCACACATAACAGCCTCATTACTTTATAACTAACTCATTAATATCATCCATGTTTCATCCCGCATCGCAATCCTCTTCATTGATCTGAATAACTTAACTCCACACGTAACAGCCTCATTACTTTATAACTGACTCATTAATCATTGATATGAATAACATAACTCCACACATAACAGCCTCATTACTTTATAACTAACTCATTAATATCATCCAAGTTTCATCCCGCATCGCAATCCTCTTCATTGATCTGAATAACATAACTCCACACGTAACAGCCTCATTACTTTATAACTGACTCATTAATCATTGATATGAATAACATAACTCCACACATAACAGCCTCATTACTTTATAACTAACTCATTAATATCATCCATGTTTC
>JAVKPL010008738.1:0-34554 GCA_032173675.1 Gastrolobium villosum | reverse complement strand
TCCAGGACGTTTTCGCCGCTGGAACTGATACTTCATCAACAACAATAGAGTGGGCTATGAAAATGATGAAAAACCCGAGAGTGAGGGAGAAGGCACAAGCTGAATTAAGAGAAGCATTCAGAGGAAAGGACATAATCATTGAAACTGATCTAGATGAACTTGGTTACTTAAAGTCAGTGATCAAAGAGACATTGAGGTTACACCCACCTTCTCCTTTGTTGATCCCAAGAGAATGCACAGAATTTACCAACATTGAAGGGTATGACATACCGGTAAAGACTCTAAAGTCATGATAAACGCATGGGCACTTGGAAGAGATCCCGAATATTGGTCTGATGCTGATAAGTTTATGCCAGAGAGGTTCGAGGGCAGTTCCATTGATTTCAAAGGGAATAACTTTGAGTATATTCCATTTGGGGCAGGAAGGAGAATGTGCCCTGGCATGTCGTTTGGTTTAGCTAGCGTTCTGCTTCCTCTGGCTCTCTTACTCTATCACTTTAACTGGGAACTCCCAAATCGGATGAAACCTGAGGATCTTGATATGACTGAACACTTTGGAATGGCGGTTGGAAGGGAAAGCGGGTTGTGTTTGATTCCTACTGTTTATGATCTCTAAGTTCACCATGCTCATATATAGTATCCGTTAATATCGACCGCACATTTTGGGGAGTCATGTTTCATGTAATTTATAAATAAAATTAAGCCTCACCATAATCATCGTATGTACTCTTAAGAAATAGAAATAAATGTGTTTATCAAAAAGAAAAAGAAAAAAAGAAAAAGAAATAAATGCTAAATTCTCCCTTTGTTACAAATCTGTGTATATTACAGCCACAAGTAATTGAAAGCAATTTTATTTTTCTCAACCGTGCGTTAGCAAGCATACCGTAAGAACTCGCACATTTAGTTAAGGAAATTAATTAATTAAATATGAGAATTAGAAAATAATTTCATAATTGACTCTAATAATTATTAGAAAACTTTAATAAATATAGTAAGTGATTAATAATGCTGAAAGTCGTTTCTCGGACGAAAAATGCATATACTGGTTCTGTTACTCGGTATAAATGCGTACCGATGAAGTATCCCGGAAAATTATAATAAGTGCATGAATATTCTTAGATATGTAGGACTAGTAAAACAAGTTTCAAGTTAAAATAATGAGAACTGGTGCCAGAACTGATACTGGCTACGGAAAAGCGCATGCCGAAAAGGTGCTGCGAAAAATAAAATAAAAATATGACAAATATTGGAAAAATGAGTAGGTTCAGAATCTTAAGTTTGTGATTAAAATGGTAAGCGTAGAAATTAGCGCTAATACAGTGTGATTAACCTTAAACCGACTATAAATATAACATTTTGCACAAAACCCTAGGCATTTTGTAATTGCTACGTGAAAGGGTGGCTGACCAGCTTCTCCATTCACTATTCCATTTCTTGTTCCTCTTCTCTTGTGAGTCTAAGGTGCCATTTCTCCTTGGTCTCTTCATCTAAACACATGGTGATTGTGAGAGCTTGCATTGGGAGTGGGAGAGAGACTTCATTGTTGAGTTTGGGTTCTGTTTCGTGAGGAGTTTGTGGGCTGACCTTTGAGAGTGGAGTTGTAGGAGCCTTGTTCTTACATTTTAAGCTCCAAGAAGTGATCTTGGGTGAGAAAGAAACCACCTTTGATTACCATTTTCGTGGCTTGGCAAAGTCAGATTGTCGAGGCTTCTTAGAGAGCTCCAAGAGCAACTCTAGCTTCTGTTTTGGAGCCTTGGGTATGTTTCTTAACTTGATCATGAGTTTTCTTGGTTTAAAGGTTGAGCCTTGGCATGTTAATGAGCTAAACAAGTAACCAACCTGTATATGAACCTAAAAGAGGGTAAAAATGCATGCTTGGACGTTTTAATGGATTAAAAACCGAACCTTTGGAGTGATATCTTGTGAAATGCAGAAACTGCATTCTGTCACGAAATATCCTGATATGGGCTTTGAGATATCCGGATATGGATATCCAGATATGATGTCCGGATATGCATATCCAGATATTGCCCCGACAAATATCTGGATATTCTGGGTTTTTGAAGAACAATAGTTGTACTGTTCATACAGAAGGCTGTTTTGGGTTTATGGACCCTAGATTGTTGAGGTGAGACTTCTGTAATAATTAAAATAAGTCATAATCTAAGTGATTAAGAGCTTGTGGCTTTGTGAGAAGCCTAAAGACGTAAAATGTAAAGGATAGGCGTTGTGTTTGTGTCATATGCTTGTTGAGTATGATTATTGATATAATTGTTGGTCCGAAACAGATTGTGATTCTGCTGTGTTTGGGCTTTGAGCTTGTGTGGACTCTTGGCTTGGATAGCTAGCTTGCAAGGTAAGCTTTCGTGTCCTCAGTTTTGCAATTGTGTGGTTCCATCATACCCCATGGGGGAATGGTTTATATGCATGTTGTGTTTACATGCTTTTATACTTGAAATGCTTTTGAGCTGATATGTGCAATGTCTTATAATATGTCTGTGATGTCCCACTTAGACAGTAAGCCTGAGTATGTGATGTCATACAAGATGGTGAGGCTGTGGGTGAGTGCAAGTAGCGTCTTGCACTATGTGTGGGTAATAGACGTATTCTTACATTTTTCTGATCAATAGAATAGTATTGACACACATGACATGATTATCTGTTGCATTGCACTGATTTTGAAACTTATATTGTTTAAATGATTTTGAACTTATATTGCACATGTAAGTGAGCTTGGGGTGGAAGATCCTTGAGGATCCCTTATCTTACTGAGATCTCTGTTTAGAGATCTCACCCCATGTTTAGGGCGTTTATTTCAGGTTCAGGTAATCCAGGGGTTGAGACCTCTAGCGGCAGGAGACCGAAGCTAATTAGTTGATTGACATGTTTGCTGATTATGCTGATGCACTTGGTTAGTGTTTATTTTTTATCCATTATCATGCTGTTTGTATTGAGACTTGATGAGTATGCTGTTTATTTGGTGAGCATGGGGATTGTCCATGCCACATTGATTTGACGATGTTAAGTTTATTTGAGTTGTAATAATGTATCAGGATATTGTCCGGACTACGTGTTGTAGATCCGTGACTTAGATACTCACATATTTATCTATTGAGGTGTTCCAGTTAGCTGTATTTTGTAATATACATACAGGCTATGTTTTTATGAAAAAAATTAAGTAATCAACTTGGCTAAGTATAATGACGTCATAATTGAATTAAAGAAAAAGATATTCCGCATTTTTAATTAAGCGTGGCTTAATATGATGACATGTTAACAAATCAGGTATACACGGAGTGTTACACATACCTAAATAAGGACTGAAACAAAAAAGAAAGAGACATGCATAGGTTACTGAGAATTGAAAAACAAGCATTATCTTCGAAGTTAGTAATATTTTCTCGCCAAAATTTGGATGGTTAGATTTCCACAAAAAAAAAAAATCTAACCATCCAAATTTTTTTATATCACATTTTATTTTATTACTCGAGTTACAAAATTATTATTTTTTTGACAATAAGGATTCGTATAACACCTCATAAATTTAAATGTGTGTTTTGTATGATAATGTGGATTTAAAATGGAAGGATTGTGAAAATCCAAGAATTAAGGCCAAAATGGGCAAAAAGGGCAAAATGGTAAATTACTAAACACGTATATCTAGGCATAAAAAAATTGAGTATGAGACTTCATATGACAAAAATAATTCCGGAAACGGACTCAGGGCGATAAATTGAGTGAATAGGCAAATTTGTGAAAAATTGATGAATAGTGATTTTCTGGTGTAAAATACTGCGGTATAAGTGTACAGATAGGTGTGAAATTATTATCAATATTTTTAGGAAATAAATATATGTCATGAACCAGAAAAATAAGTAGATTAAGAATCTGTGGTCGGAATTATTGATTGGATTAAAGTTAAATCGCGTGTGGGACCTGTGTGACCCAAATCCACTTAAGTCCCTCAACATCACCACACCCTCTCTCTCTCTCTCTTCCTTCTTCTTCTTCTTCTACCCGTAACCCACTCCCCCTCATTCATGAAAAACCCCCTTCTTACCTCTTTCACCATTTGTGGAATTCTCAACCAAATCCTTTGATTTTTGTGTTGAAATTTATTGTAAAGCACATTCTAAAGCTATTGGTGATACTCCTAAGCCTTGAAACCACATCTTTGGGGCGCTATTGGACAAGGGCAGATTCAAACATATTGGGGAATTTGGTGTTCTTGGAGGCATTGGACCTCTCATTGCTTGGGTGAACTTTGGAGGAGTGTCAAGTGTCGGTTGTGAGTATATTTGTAGTATTTTTACGGTTGATTTTGTAGATCCAAAAATATGAACTTTAAGCCTTTAATCTTAGATGTGTGATGATAGAGAGCTCAAATGGAAAATGGTATTAGATGAAAATGTCTTAGAATGACATGTGTGAGCTAGAAATGCCATGAAAAATCTAGGTAAAAAAATGGGATTTTTAACTTAGAAAAAAAAGTGAAGTGTCACGAATTTGAGGTTTTGAGTAATGTGGTAAGATGTTGATCATGATGTTGATCATTGTAGGGTGCCTCACACGGACGTGATTGTGGAAGATTGACTTGGAGTGTACATGTGGAACGAGACTCTCGGTGTTGAGGTAAACCCTTGGAACTGGGGTTTGATCCCTTGTGTGCTCCACCACACCTAGTGGAAGGTTGTGGTTGGATTTTGTGTTTATAGCATTGTGTGATTATGTGCTTTCATGCTTTATTGCTTGTTATGTGTGAAATTGTGTGGTCTCTGGGCGGTAGACGTGTGTTGGTTTGGACATCCGCTGGACAATTCCGCTGGGGATTCCATTCGGGTTTTGCCGTGTGGCTGACTCTGGGAGCGGCACCAGGATGATCCGAACGAGGGACCTCCGCTAGATAGGGCTCATGAGGAGTTCCAGTTGGGTTTTGCCATGGGGTCGTCTCATCCATGGGAGAGGCACCGGGAAGGTTCCCGGGAGTTATATGATGGGGTCCTCGAACGTAATCCTAATGTGGATGTTCTTGGGTTGTCCCCAGTTGTTTGTGGTATTGTATGTCATGCATATTGCATAATGTTATTGTTGCACATTAAGTGAGCCATGGGGTGGAGAAAGCCTTTAGTACCCTTGGTTTACTGAGATATATTTGTATATCTCACCCCTCGTTTGGGGACATCATTTCAGGGCATTATGAGCACGGAGGAGCTTCGGGCAAGAAGCCCGCTTAGTGGACGGCTGTTGCATGTGGTGTATTGGGCTAGCATGACATTTTGGAGGAGTCTATTGATTGCACATATCATGTGAAGAAGTATTTTGAGACTTAGGTCATGAACATATTGCATGATGTGAGTTCCATGCTTTTGTAGTGTTCATGATTATGTTCTAAGTCTTCGTAATTGTTTTATATTCATGCCTTGGTTTAATTGTATATTTTGAGTGAGCATGGTACTTGTCCATAGCCACCTATATTGTATTGGAGGCATTTGAAGACTTATGTTGTAAATAGACCATTCATGGTGTAAAATGGCTATTATCTCAAGAACTCTTATAATGGATGCATCCTATAATGAAAACGCATGATGGAAGGGCCTAAAGCCTACATTAGTATATGTGTAAGGTCTATGTTGAGTATTAAGGTGTTAGGAATGGATTACATCACTCTTTTGGTGCTTTAAAAGCTATCATCTGTCACTTTTGGTGCATAGTAATCGATTACCTTCCATTGGTAATCGATTACCATGCAACAGGGGACGCAAAATGAGCCACTGTGAACCAAGTAATCGATTACCTGAGCATTGGTAATCGATTACCTAGTTCAGTAATCGATTACCAAGAGTTCAGTAATCGATTACCAATGCTTGGTAATCGATTACCTGAAAACAGGGGAGCCTAAATGGAGCTTCTGCCTCATTTTGGAATTCTGGGTAATCGATTACCACCCACTGGTAATCGATTACCACAGTATAAAATTTGAAAATAATGGTTTTCTAGACTGGAATAAAGCGCATAACTTAGTCTATAGAACTCCGAATGGTGCGCGGTTTAAAACCACGCGTAGCTAATGAATAGAACTATAACATGGTAAGATATGAGAGTTACATGATAAGTTTAAATTGGTTGAGTAATAAGAAAGATTGGAGATATTAGTAAGTTGGGTGATTCCGCGAACTTGCATTTACAATTATGGTGTTGTTTTAATTGATTACGGAAAGGGTTAATGTTTATAGAAAGGAAAGTGTTAAAAGAAAAAGTTTACCGTAATTTAATTAACTCAATTACTGTGATTGTAACTGCGCTTAATATCATAATTAATGTTAACAATACCGGTGTACAACGGCCTGTTACAATTCGTGAAGTAATGTTATTAAATTCGAGTACTTGACTTGGCTGGGTTGATCCAAAAACTAGTGAACCGGTGACCTAATCGTTTGAGTTAGTCAACGGATCGGCCATACGATAGACCCACTGACAATCGGTTTAACCTTGCAGGTTTTTGCCAAAAACGGTGACCCGATCAGTTTTTGTTAACCCGATTAGGGCATGCATACTTTTATTTAAAAAAAAATTCAAGCAAAATAATGTCATTTTTTAAGAAACTACCAAATGTAAAATATCTAAGTTGCAATGCACCATTTTCAATTCACACATACCCATAAGAATCACACAAAAAACAAAACACTATGGAACATTTAAAGTTAAGAAAAAAATGAAAATGAAATCAAAATAAAAATCCTATGTAATTTGGATTGGAATTTGAAAGTGTAGAAGACAAGGGCGTGAGCTAATTTTAAATTTGAAAAGTGATATTATTTTTGTTTTTTTACACTGACTCAATGGATATATTTTTTTTGTACTTAGGGAAGGCCTAAATTCAAAAAAAATAAAACATAAAGATGCAAAAGTTCTATAGTTATTAAAAACAAGTAAATTTCGCTTACCAAAAAAAAAAAAAACAAGTAAATTTCCATCAAGTTTAAATTGATCATTTGAGGAGGAGGGTGAAGATGACAATATCCTTTAAATACCAAGGTCTTATTTCTAAAACCAATCCTTACATTTGTTGGCATATATAATTTTAGATAATTCTGGATAGAAATAATTATATATTTTGTTAGACAACATAAAAGTTACTATAAAAGAATTTGATTATAGAATATAAATTTGTATATATCTATATGGGTTACTCGATTTAATCAGTGATTCACTAATTGAACTAATGACCCATATATTGACAAGATAACCCCATCGAGTCGATGATCAGTTCAGGTTTATTAACTTTGCCTTGAATGTGAATGAAAAAAATCTCACATTGTATATGAATGAATATATAATGTGAGGATTATTTAAAGTGGAATGACCTATAAATCTAATTAATATCTTTGAAGTTTAAAATTTACACATAATTAATGCACCACTTGTGTGATTCCTCCATGAGTCCATCATCAGTTGTATCTCCTTGAACAAATGGTTTCCATATGTAACAGCCCGTGGTAACCCGGATTGTTAACACACTATCGTATTAAGCCACGCTTAATTAAAATGCGGAATAACTTTTTCTTTAATTCAATTATGACGTCATTAAACTTAACCAACTTGATTACTTAATCAATTTCATAAAATACTGCCTGTATGTAAATTGCAAGACAACTAACTGAATACCTCGTACGTAAATATAATGTGAGTATCTAAAACCACAGGACTACAACATGCAGCCTGGGTCAAAATCCTGATACTTTAATTACAACAGCAATTTAAAAGACATAACAATCATGTGGCATGGACAAACCTCATGCTCACCAAATAAGGCAACAATGCCCAATCAACAGTCTCAACATAATTAACATAATCAAAGCGGAAAACATAACAGCAGTCAGCATATCATCATATCAACTCAGCTCTGGCCTCCTGCCACCTGAGCCCTCAACATTACCTGATCCTGAAATAAGCGTCCCCAAACGTGGGGTGAGATCTCTAACAAGAAATCTCAGTAAGACAAGGGGTCCTCAAGGAGTCTCCACCCCAAGCTCACTTACATGTGTAATATAAGTTCAAAAACAGTATTTACAATATAAGTTCCAAAATCATGCGATGCAGCAATTAATCATGCCATGTGTGTTTATCAAATCTACTGGCCAGAGAAATGTAGGAATACGTCTATGCCTACATGAGTACATGGATACTACCTGCACCTCACCCACAGCTTCACCATCTTGTATGTACCACATACTCAGGCTTACCGTCTAGGTGGACACCACATGCATCTCATAAAAGCTCATTGCATATAAATAGCTCAACAGCATTTCCAAAACAATAAAGCATGTAACACAGCATGCATAAACCCATCCCCATGGGACATGGTGGAACAACAAAATGGCTAAACCGAGGACACGAAAGCTTACCTTGCAAGCTAGCTATCCAAGCCAAGAGTCCAACCACTCACAAGTCCACAAACAGCAGTATCACAATCTGATATGGACCAATAATACATCAATATTCATGCATCACAAGCATACAACTTAAAGACTACGCCTTTCCTTTACGTTTTACGTCTTAAGGCTTCCAACCAAGCCATAAGCCCTTAATCACATGATTCTGACTTAGTTTATTAATTACAGAAGTTCAACTTCCTTAAACTTGGGTCCACACACACCCACTAGCTTACTGTTCACACAGCACGACTACTGTTCTGTGAGAACCCAGGATATCCGGATATCAGAAGGTACATATCCGGATATGCCATATCCGGATATCACACTGGACATATCCGGATATGTCATATCCGGATACCCAGATCCCATATCCGGATATCAATATCCGGATACCATATCCGGATACTGATATCCGGATATCTGTTCGACAAATATCCGGATATCTCACGACAGAATGCAGTTTCTGCATTTCGTGAATATCCAACCCAAAGATCCAACTTTTAACACATGTACACGTTAAAGCATGCATCTTTAAGCATATATGAGTTCACTTATGTGTTGGTTATGTGTTAAACCCATTAACATACCAAGATACCACCTTTAGGCCATAAAAACACATGATCAAGTTAAGGTGACTTACCCCAAAGCTTAGTCAGTAGTTCAAGGTGCCTTTGGAGCTCCCAATACTGCACACAAGTCCAGCACACCCAAGGACACGAAAATGCAACCAAAGGTTGGTTCTTGGCACCAAAGGAGGCTTCTTGAAACCTCTAATGGTATGAACAATGGTTCATAACCATGGAGACAACACCACAGCCCACTAAACACCCCTCACCCAGCACCTCAACTCAGAAAAGGTTGCACTCCACTCTCACAAAACACACTCTAGTTGTTTAGGAGAAGGAATGGTGAAGAAGATTGGAGGAGAAGGGTTACAAAGCTCACAATGGTGAAGGAATGCCAAGAACAGCCAAGCATTCAGAAAAAACACAGCCTCCTCACGTTCATATGTGCATGCCTAGGGTTTTGTGCCCACTAATGTGTCTATTTATAGGCACAAGCCACTAATCGCGCAGTATTAGCCTTAATAGAAAAGTAAAAGATATTGATCCCAAACTTCGGATTCTAGACCTACACATTTTTCTAAGATTTGTCATATTTTTATTTTATTTTTCGGAGCACCTTTCCGGTACGCGCTTTTCCATAGCCAGTATCAGTTCTGGCATCAGATTACGTTATTTTGACTTGAAACTTGTTTTACAAGTCCTACATAATATTCTAGTAATTATCATGCATTCTTTATAATTTTCCGGGATACTTCTCCGGTACACATTTATACCGAGTAGCAGAACCGGTATCTGCGCTTTTCTTCCGAAAAGCGACTTTCAGCATTTTTACTCACTCAGTATAATTATTTAAGCCCAATATTAATTATTAAGGTCAATTATGGAATTATATTCTAATTATCATAATTAATTTACTAATTACCTTAATTAGCGGTGCAGGTTCTTACATTCACCCCACCTTTTTAAGGATTTTGTCCTCAAAATCAGAAACATACCTGTCTCGAAAGTCGGGATACTGTCGGAGAATCTCATCCTCTCGCTCCCACGTGCACTCCTCGGGACTACGCCCAGTCCACTGCACCTTCACCATCGGAATGATCTTGCTTCTAAGCTGTTTCTCGCCTCGATCGAGAATCTTGAGTGGTCCGACGGGAGTCTTTAGGTTCTCCCGAATCTCCACATCATCCGTCTGCACCACGTGCGAAGGGTCTGCTATGTATTTCCGAAGCTGAGACACGTGAAACACGTCGTGGATGTTGGCTAGGTTCGGAGGTAAGGCGAGTCGATAGGCAACTGGTCCTACTCTACCCAGGATCTGGTAGGGCCCAATGAATCGCGGGCTCAACTTCCTCACTCCGAGTGCCCGTCCAACACCGGTGACAGGTGAAAGTTTCACAAACACGTGCTCACCCTCACTGAACTCCAGTGGTCGATGCTTGACATCATAGTAGCTTTTCTGACGATTCTGCGCCTGCTTCAACTTTTCCCTGATCATCTGGATCTGTAGGGTAGTATCTTGGACAAAGTCCAAGCCAAATAACTCTTTATCTCCAACCTCAGACCAGCAAGTAGGAGTCCGACACCTCCTACCATACAGCGCCTCGTAGGGTGCCATGCCCAGACTAGCATGAAAACTGTTGTTGTACGAGAATTCAACCAACGGAAGGTACCTATCCCATGCAGAGCCCTGCTCCAACGTGCAAGCTCTCAACATGTCCTCCAATGTCTGGATGGTCCGCTCAGTCTGTCCGTCAGTCTGAGGGTGATAGGCGGTACTCAATCTCAACTGCGTACCAAAAGCCTCCTGCAGCGCCTCCCAGAACCGAGATGTGAACTTCGGGTCCCTATCACTGATGATACTCTCGGGCACCCCGTGAAGCCTCACAATCTCGCGGACGTATAGTTTGGCCAACTGCTCTGTAGTGAAGCTCACCTTCACTGGAAGAAAATGGGCAGACTTGGTCAATCTGTCCACAATGACCCAGATAGAGTCACAACCAGCCTGAGTTTTAGGCAATCCCACCACGAAGTCCATGGAAATACTCTCCCACTTCCACTGTGGAATCTCCAGAGGTTGAAGTTTACCAGACGGTTTCTGGTGCTCGATCTTCACTTTCTGACATATCAAACACTTGGACACGTAGACTGCTATGTCCTTCTTCATGCCCGGCCACCAAAAATTTCTCTTTAAGTCCTGGTACATTTTCGTAGCACCAGGGTGGATAGTAAACCGGCCCTTATGAGCCTCTGCCATAACCTCTTCGGTCAATGGCCCTCGAGGAATAACAATCCTCTTCTGGAACAGCAGCAATCCATCATCGTTCCAAGACACGCCATCCTGGTTCTTCATATAATCAAGGCACTCTCTCTGCACTTGCGCCTCTTTAATCTTCTCCATGAGCTCATTAATCACCTCTGCTGTTTCCATTTCGAGCAGTGCGCCCCCAAACAAGGAGTTCACTCTCAAGTCTCTGAACTTCTCGATCACCTCGTAGTCGTTCATCATTAAGCTGGATAAGCTCACGGATTTCCGACTCAAAGCATCGGCCACCACATTGGCCTTGCCAGGATGGTACCTCAACTCAAAGTCGTAGTCCTTCAAGAACTCCATCCATCTTCGTTGTCTCATGTTCAACTCCTTCTGGTCAAACAGATACTTCAGGCTCTTGTGATCACTGAATACAGCAAACTTCATGCCAAACAGGTAATGCCTCCAAATCTTGAAAGCAAAAACAATGGCTGCCAACTCCAAGTCGTGAGTCGGGTAGTTCTCCTCATGAGGTTTCAACTGTCTTGAAGCGTAAGCAACCGCTTTCCCTTTCTGCATCAGCACACAGCCTAACCCCTTTCCAGAAGCATCGCTGTATAACTCAAATTGTTCCGCAGGATCAGGAAGGACTAACACAGGAGCAGTAGTCAGTCTCTCCTTCAACTCCTGGAAACACTTCTCACACTCATGTGTCCACACGAATGGAGTCTCCTTCCGGGTAAGGCGAGTCATCGATAGCACCATCTTGGAGAATCCCTTTATGAACCTCCTATAGTAGCCTGCCAAACCCAAGAAGCTTCTCACTTCTGTAACCGTCTTGGGCCTCTCCCAGTCCATCACGGCCTCAATCTTGTTAGGATCAACTGCAACTCCATTAGCAGAAATCACATGACCCAGAAATTTCACCGCCTTGAGCCAAAACTCGCATTTCGACGGCTTAGCATATAGCTTTTTCTCTTTTAGCACTTGCAAAACAATCTTCAAGTGCTCGGTATGCTCCTCCTCCGTCTTGGAGTAAATCAAGATGTCGTCAATGAAGACGATCACAAACTGATCCAGGTACGGCTGGAAGATCCTGTTCATGTAGTCCATGAACACTGCGGGTGCATTGGTGAGTCCAAACGGGATCACCAAGTACTCATAGTGCCCGTACCTCGAGCGAAACGCTGTCTTTGGGACATCCTCCGGCTTTACCCGTATCTGATGGTAACCGGACCGGAGATCGATCTTGGAATACACGCAAGCACCCCTGAGCTGATCCAGCAAATCATCAATGCGTGGAAGAGGATACTTGTTCTTGATTGTCACCTTGTTCAATTGTCTGTAGTCGGTGCACAACCGCATGGTCCCATCTTTCTTTTTCACAAAAATGACCGGTGCTCCCCAGGGAGACACACTCGGCCGTATGAAATCTTTCGCTGAAAGCTCCTCAATATGCTTCTTCAGCTCCGCCAACTCTGGTGGCGACATCCGGTATGGAGCCAATGAGATAGGCCCCACACCAGGCAATAAGTCTATGGAGAACTCTATCTCCCTCTGCGGTGGAAACTCAGGAATCTCCTCGGGAAACACCTCGAGGAATTCCCTCACCACAGGAATGCCAGTGAGATCCTCCTGTGTCCCACTCACCAAACCTCCCAACATGACATAGCCAAATGCCCCTGCTCTCAAGGCCCTCCTCGCCTGCAGGACTGAAATGAACGGTGAGGAACTGGCTGTGGACCCACCCGGAGACATCACCACTTTCTTGGCACAACAATCAATCATTGCACAGTTTCTGGACAACCAATCCATGCCCAGAATAATCTCAAGGTTGGCCATCGGCAATCCTATCAGATCTACCGAGAAGTCACGGCCATCCCACTGAAACGCTACATCGCGATGAACAGTGGAGGTCAAACATTTTTCTCCGGTGGCGGTGGTCACCCGCTTCGGTGGAGAAAGCACATCACTGGGCAACTCAAGCCCCACAGCAATAGGGGTAGCAACAAAAGAGTGCGTTGCCCCGGAATCAAACAGCACATCAATAGCTGAACCACCAATGGTAACAGTACCTCTGACAAGGTTCGGAGCTCTGTCCGACTGCTGACGATCAAGTGTATACACACGCCCCGTAGTAGGTGGCACGGCTAGTGCCCCAGTAGGAACCATCTGCAATGGCACAACCTGCACTGCAGCAACTCTCGCCGTCGGGCAATCTCTGGAGTAGTGGCCCTCCTTGCCACACTGGAAGCATATCAACTGTCCGGTAGAGCACGGCCCAAAATGTGACTTCCCGCACCCCGAACATCTGGGAGCAGGAGGTCTAGCGGCGTTCCCCTGTGTAGCAGTCTTTCTGAACTGGTTTGGCGCTTGCTTAGCCGCCAACTGTTTGCCCTTGCCCTTGTTCGCAAAATTCTTGTTCTTCCAGGGAATGGAACCGCCGGTACCCTGTGGCACCTCAATCTTGGCCTTCTTGGCCTGACTCGCACGGCAAAAGTCTTCAATGTCGCGGCACTGCTGTACTAAAGCTCCGAAGTCTCTCGAAGCAGAACCAACAAGATGTCCAGCAATGTCCTCATTAAGTCCCCTCCGGAACTTAGCCGCAAGAAAAACGGGGGTCGGTCTCGCCATGCGGAAATGAGAGAACTTGACCAGCTCATTAAACTTGGTCAGGTACTCGTCAACAGACAACAAGCCCTGAACCAACCGGTCAAACTCCCCCTGCTTCCTCTCCTGTGAGTCATAAGGGAAGTACTGACCCAGAAAGCTCTCCTCGAAGAATGGCCACGTCATCACATGGCCCTGCATCTCGTAGACGTGAGAAAGGTTGGTCCACCACTCATGGGCCTCGCCCTCCAGCATGTAAGTGGCGAACAACAGCTTCTGTGGATCGGTGCACTGCATGATCCGGAAAATCTTGTCTAGCGCCTGAAGCCATCTAGCAGCAGCAATGGGATCATACGATCCGTCGAATGAAGGTGGCTTATGCTTGCGGAAAGCATTCAGCCGGCGATCGATCTCGTCACGATCCTCAGCAAATACGGGGATAGTCTGCATAGCCCCCGTCAAGTGACTGCCCTCACCCATCTGGCTCTGGGTGTCCTCCTGTTGACTAGGCGGAGGTGGAGGCGGTGGCGGCGGTGGAGGTGGTGGAGGACACTGGCCAGCAGCAGGACCAGCCCTCAACTCCTCCAACATGTCCCTCATCATAGTCATGTTGGCCATCCGGTTCTCCTCCAGAACCTCTGCCGTGGTTTTCCGGTTCGCATCTCGAATAGCGTCCAGCATCGCCCGGTTCGCCAGCCTCGTGGCTTCCTGGTCGACTAGTCGGGCCGCCTGCATCTCAGCCAATGCAGCCAGGATAGGATCCGATTGATCCTCGCTCGTACTTGTGTTCCTCCTTGGTGGCACCATGACTCTGCACAAGTTACACAAAGAATGAGTTGATCAGGCCCACGCCATGTGGTCACATATGCATTATCATAACACACACCAGTCAGAGAGAACGCAAAGTAGACACGCAACGACACATCCTAAGTTATTGCAATACATACAGGCTTTTCCCTGGAAAGTGCTCTGATACCATAAAATGTAACAGCCCGTGTTAACCCGGATTGTTAACACACTATCGTATTAAGCCACGCTTAATTAAAATGCGGAATAACTTTTTCTTTAATTCAATTATGACGTCATTAAACTTAACCAACTTGATTACTCAATCAATTTCATAAAATACTGCCTGTATGTAAATTGCAAGACAACTAACTGAATACCTCGTACGTAAATATAATGTGAGTATCTAAAACCACAGGACTACAACATGCAGCCTGGGTCAAAATCCTGATACTTTAATTACAACAACAATTTAAAAGACATAACAATTATGTGGCATGGACAAACCCCATGCTCACCAAATAAGGCAACAATGCCCAATCAACAGTCTCAACATAATTAACATAATCAAAGCGGAAAACATAACAGCAGTCAGCATATCATCATATCAACTCAGCTCTGGCCTCCTGCCACCTGAGCCCTCAACATTACCTGATCCTGAAATAAGCGTCCCCAAACGTGGGGTGAGATCTCTAACAAGAAATCTCAGTAAGACAAGGGGTCCTCAAGGAGTCTCCACCCCAAGCTTACTTACATGTGTAATATAAGTTCAAAAACAGTATTTACAATATAAGTTCCAAAATCATGCGATGCAGCAATTAATCATGCCATGTGTGTTTATCAAATCTACTGGCCAGAGAAATGTAGGAATACGTCTATGCCTACATGAGTACATGGATACTACCTGCACCTCACCCACAGCTTCACCATCTTGTATGTACGACATACTCAGGCTTACCGTCTAGGTGGACACCACATGCATCTCATAAAAGCTCATTGCATATAAATAGCTCAACAGCATTTCCAAAACAATAAAGCATGTAACACAGCATGCATAAACCCATCCCCATGGGACATGGTGGAACAACAAAATGGCTAAACCGAGGACACGAAAGCTTACCTTGCAAGCTAGCTATCCAAGCCAAGAGTCCAACCACTCACAAGTCCACAAACAGCAGTATCACAATCTGATATGGACCAATAATACATCAATATTCATGCATCACAAGCATACAACTTAAAGACTACGCCTTTCCTTTACGTTTTAAGTCTTAAGGCTTCCAACCAAGCCATAAGTCCTTAATCACATGATTCTGACTTAGTTTATTAATTACAGAAGTTCAACTTCCTTAAACTTGGGTCCACACACACCCACTAGCTTACTGTTCACACAGCACGGCTACTGTTCTGTGAGAACCCAGGATATCCGGATATCAGAAGGTACATATCCGGATATGCCATATCCGGATATCACACTGGACATATCCGGATATGTCATATCCGGATACCCAGATCCCATATCCGGATATTAATATCCGGATACCATATCCGGATACTGATATCCGGATATCTGTTCGACAAATATCCGGATATCTCACGACAGAATGCAGTTTCTGCATTTCGTGAATATCCAACCCAAAGATCCAACTTTTAACACATGTACACGTTAAAGCATGCATCTTTAAGCATATATGAGTTCACTTATGTGTTGGTTATGTGTTAAACCCATTAACATACCAAGATACCACCTTTAGGCCATAAAAACACATGATCAAGTTAAGGTGACTTACCCCAAAGCTTAGTCAGTAGTTCAAGGTGCCTTTGGAGCTCCCAATACTGCACACAAGTCCAGCACACCCAAGGACACGAAAATGCAACCAAAGGTTGGTTCTTGGCACCAAAGGAGGCTTCTTGAAACCTCTAATGGTATGAACAATGGTTCATAACCATGGAGACAACACCACAGCCCACTAAACACCCCTCACCCAGCACCTCAACTCAGAAAAGGTTGCACTCCACTCTCACAAAACACACTCTAGTTGTTTAGGAGAAGGAATGGTGAAGAAGATTGGAGGAGAAGGGTTACAAAGCTCACAATGGTGAAGGAATGCCAAGAACAGCCAAGCATTCAGAAAAAACACAGCCTCCTCACGTTCATATGTGCATGCCTAGGGTTTTGTGCCCACTAATGTGTCTATTTATAGGCACAAGCCACTAATCGCGCAGTATTAGCCTTAATAGCAAAGTAAAAGATATTGATCCCAAACTTCGGATTCTAGACCTACACATTTTTCTAAGATTTGTCATATTTTTATTTTATTTTTCGGAGCACCTTTCCGGTACGCGCTTTTCCATAGCCAGTATCAGTTCTGGCATCAGATTACGTTATTTTGACTTGAAACTTGTTTTACAAGTCCTACATAATATTCTAGTAATTATCATGCATTCGTTATAATTTTCCGGGATACTTCTCTGGTACGCATTTATACCGAGTAGCAGAACCGGTATCTGCGCTTTTCTTCCGAAAAGCGACTTTCAGCATTTTTACTCACTCAGTATAATTATTTAAGCCCAATATTAATTATTAAGGTCAATTATGGAATTATATTCTAATTATCATAATTAATTTACTAATTACCTTAATTAGCGGTGCGGGTTCTTACACCATACGTTTGGTTTATGACTTTATTTAATGGTGGGAAATACAATTGTCAAAACATTAAAATGGTAGTTTAGTCAAATATAATCATATTTTTTAACATTAAAGACTTTTTAGTTTTAGGTTCCTTGGATTTTCTTGCTAAAAATTTATTATTGGTCGGTCACATAGGCCTAGTTTATTGTGCTAGCCTCTAAGGCCTATTAAAGTGTATAATATGGGAATGGATCCTTTCATGTAAAAAAATAGTCATGTGGTAATGTTATTTGATCACAATCACTAATTAATGATGAAATACGAGAGAGAAAAGTATATAATTTTTAAATAAAATAACATCCACTTTTCCACATAAGAAAATCCACTCCCATATAATAGTAAAGAGGTTATATCTATGAGATAAATGTTATCTCATCACATTGAATTCCACTCCCCTACACATGTACCAAGTGAGGATACTAGCATCATACCCTCGATAGCACGGACACGCAAAAAATTTGAAAATTTGCGTGTCGAACACGTGTCCGACACTGACACGTTCCGACACGCTCGGACACACGTCCGACACGCGGTCAACATTTGGGGACACGCGGTCAATGCTCAGACACATTTTTCCAATACGCAGTCAACTTTTTCGGACACGCGGTCAACGCTCGGACATATTTTTTTTAACTAAATATAAAAGAAATAATTTATAAATTGATTTTTTTCTGTTAAGAAATTTTATATGAAAAATTAACAAAGTACGAAAATTATTTATATTTATATTTATGTTATGAAATCTAAATATTTAATTGATTATATGACTTATTATGGACTCTTATATGTATTAAATATAAATTATATTATTTATATTAAAATTTTTATTTAATATCAAAATGTGTCCCAATATGTCCAAATATGACATTTTTTAGAATTAACGTGTCGACGTGTCATGTCGTGTCCCGTGTCCCGTGTCCGTGCATTATAGATCATACCTAATGAGACCCACAAGGGCAGAAACGATAATGACTATCTTATTCATCATTGAAAAATCTTCTGTGTAGACCTTATATCCCTTCCTTTAGCAGAAGAAGCAACGCCTCTAATCTTTGGCGTGGTATTGAGAAATTTGGCCAAAAATCCTGAAAGGCCAAAGTGCATTTGGGTGATGGTAATGATACCAGATTCTGGCCTGACAAGAGGATTCTTGATATTGATAAGTTGGTTATGTAGCTATCTCCCAGGTTAAGGAGGTGGACCTATCAAGAAAGGTGAGACAGTTTGTCACCCTTGATGGGTCATGGAATTGACCCTTATTCCAGAATTTAACTCTCATTGCTGCAATTTTCCCTCCTATTCTAAGTAATGATGTGCATCGATTGAATTGAATTGAATTTCTTGAAAAATCAAGTTGAATTGATTTAAATGGTTCAGTTCGGAAGTGGTTTGATTCAGTTCAAAACTGGTTCGGTTCGGTTGGAAATCATTCTGTTCGGTTCGGAACCGGTACTGGTCGACCCTCTTTTGAAAAGAAAAGAAAAATTAAAAAATTAAAAAATAAAATTATAAAAATCAATTTGGTTTGGTTCGAAAACGGTTTGGTTCGGAAACGGTTCGATTTAGTTCAATTCAAAATGCTTCGGTTCTTAAATTGATTCTAAAACCGGTTCGGTTCATGAATTGATTCTTTTAAAACCCGTTCGGTTCATGAACTGGTTTTTAAAAACCGACTATTTTAAGGGTGATCTAATTCATGATTGGCTTATGGTTCGGTTCATTTTTTTTGATTATTTTGCACACCCAACAGAAGAACACGATAGAGTTATTAGGGATTTGACAAATGATGGACTCTTTTTGGTGAGATCCGCTTATCAAGCCATTTGTCCAACCAATCTTAACCCTATCCTTCGTAAATGGTCTTTGGCTTAGGATTTGGATGGACTACAAAGGATAAAAAATGTTCCTTTGGCTCCTTATTGGGAAAAACCTGTTGACCTATTCTGAAAGACATAGAATACACCTTTCATGATTGGCTTCATGTCCTAGAGATGCAACAGTACTCGTTCAAAAGACTGCACTCACATTTTTAGGGACTGTCTTTGGGCTGCAAATAATATCTGGTTTGAGCTTATTACCACATATTAGAGGGATATTTTTTTCAGTAGTGGTTTGTAGTAGTGGCTCGGGATGAATTTGAAGAAGCAGCATTCAAATGCTCTCCTAGTGGACTTGTGCGGGAACGGTTACCATTTTGTCTTTTTCGGCAAAAAATTTTTACCAGACTGCCATACCAACAGTAAATTTTTCCAAAATGTTACGTGGCATATTTTGCTATACTGTAGCGAAATATGCTTACAAATAATTCGTTACACAGTGTAGCGAAATATGTCACGTCAGGCTGCAGTCACTAAAAATGACATGTGTCAAGTAGGCAGCATTGAAGCATAATTCGCAATACAGTGTAGCGAATTTCTGCCTGCTTGGCACGTGTCATTTTTGTTGACTGTGCAGCCTGATGTGACATATTTCGCTACACTGTGTAGCGAATTATTTGTAAACATATTTCTCTACACAGTATAGCGAAACATGCCACGTGCCATTTTGAAAAAATCTATTATTTACATGATAGTGTGTTAAATTTTTTTTGGCAGTTGTGCCAAATGGTCACTCTCCCGACTTGTGTGCCTTGTGCGATGCGACTTGTTGGATAATTTGGCATGATAGAAACAATCTATTTTGAATGGCCAAGATTGGAATATCCATTTGTTCCTTGACCCTCCCCTAATGTGCCGATCCTTAGTGCAGAGTGATATGATAGGGGTCTCTACCCATAGGATGGTTCGCCAATAGGACCTTTGTACTGTTTTGTTATGTTTCCCTTGATTTCAAAAAAAAAAAAAAAACAAAAAAAAAATCTTCTTTATTCTTGAATGAAATCATGTCTCTATTTTAGAGAGAGATTTACTTTCTAATCCATTATTTACACATTAGATATTTTTCTAGATTAGATCTAGTACCACGTTAAAAAATTTGTGTACTCTGTATATTCACCATTTCTTTTTCCATTTTGTTTATGGTTTCCGCTTAACACGAAATATTAATAGCCTATGGAATGGGATTAGACGGTCGAATAAAGAACGGTGCAAACGTGCAGTATTGGAGGAATATAAACAGGATTGACTAACTGACATTTAGAATAGTACGTTAACTTTTAAATTATCTTGGACGGATGTAATGCCGTCAGCAATCTGCATCAAGCACACGGGGATGAAGCTGAGCAAACCAGCAAACCAACCGTACGTTTAAGCGCAGGCGAGGAATCGGTGTTTGGATGTATGCAGTTGGATGTATGCAGTTGGATTGCAGTTGGATTGCAGTCGGATGCAGTGCCGTCTCGAATCTGCAGCAACCTAAATGTTAAATATTTTTAGGAGAATGATTCATTTTATGTGTTTTATATTTATTGAGAATTGAAATCGAGATAAAAAAACATGTGGGAATGTGAAAAAAAATTAGATGCAGGACTCATATCAGCATGGAAATTGAAGGATGGGTAAGAAAGTTTGAATTCTCATGTTAAATGAGAAATATAAAACTCTTCATTTATAATATTTTTTTACAAATTACTTTCGGCAGGTCATATATGTTGAATAAAATATGACTTGTCGAACATAATATAATTTTTAAGAATTTGTAAATAAAAAAAGAGTAAGGATATTCTAACTATCAAACAATCTTATTACTAACTTATTACCCATCACATCACTATTGGATCAAAGAGAGAGAATGTTAAAAAAAATTTGAAAAGAGAGAAATATTAATCTAATGGTGATTAGACAGGTAGTAAGTTGGCAGTGGAAAATTTTGATAGTAAGAATATCCCTCATCAATAAAAAATTTATAAATATAACCCTTCCCCATATTTATGTAAGTATTTGTCAAGCCGTAATTTGAAATTTCAATTTCCCTAAATATCTGCAACTGTTTTATATGAGATAAAAATAAGAATTCAAAAGCCTTAATATACTATGCCAAATATGCTGACCATTTGTAGGTTGCTTAGCTTTTTGGATATATTGTGTTAAAATTCAAACAAACCATATTCTATTTTGCTCTCGTCACTACCGTCATATATGATTAAGGCAGGGGCAAAAAAACTAAAATATTGTTTTTTTTTAATAAATAATTATGAATAAGTTGTTGTTTCCAACCTATTTACGAATTTATTTCACTTATTCATGTCCAGGCATGACCATTCACGTCTAAATTAGGCCTGACTCCCAAGGCATTCACGTCTAATTTGAGCGTGAATAGTCACGCCTAATTTGGGAGTGAATACTCACTCATAATTTAGGCGTGACTCGTCTAGTGTTGACACATGACACAAAAAGTTAATAGTTTAACCGTAAAACTTCACAAAACCATAACTTTTGACTTGTGTATCCAAATCAGGTAATTCTTTTTTTTTGATTCCACATAACTTTTCGAGATCTACGCAATGACATCTCATTTGATATATTTTATCTCTCACAAACAAAGATCAAATTTGTAATAATGGTAGTATAAAGATGGCACTAAAGTAGATTAGTTCATCTAAAGTTTGAAAAAGATATGTGATACAAAACAAAGGCTGAGTCTTTATGGCTGGTTCGTTGTAAACTTATGAATGGTTTTCAAAAATAAAATTTTTCTTTCTTAAAGAATTAGAATATTTATTTAATTATTTCCTTTACTTATACAGATTTTTTAAATTGATTTTTGAGTTTAAATCATAAACCAAATCTTTATTTTGTTTTCCTTATTAATAATAATTTTTTAATTTAAATCACAAACCAAATCTTATTTATTTTTTATATTAAAAATTAAAAATTTTGATTTTTTAATTTAAATCATAAATCAGGTCTTCATTATTTTTTTGTATCAAATCACAAACGCAGAAGCTTATGGTTTAAACGCTCTTATAATATCATTATTGTAAATTTGAATTATTTTTATAAGAGATAAAATATGTCAAATGAGGTGTCATTGCATAGATCTCGAAAAATTTTATGGAATCAAATCTTTTTTATCTAATTTGGACACCTGAATCAAAAGTTATGGCTTTTTAAAATTTTTCGATTCGTAAATTGACTTTTTTGTGCCACGTATCAACACCATATATTATACGCAATATTACACTTATGCATAACATTATTCATGTATATGTGCCTTACGAAGATGATAGTGACAATACAAGTGGGTATGCATTTTTTAAATGAAGGAAGACCGAAAAAATCGAATTTAAGATTTCTCTCATAAGTTTAAGTGAAAATACCTGAATTCTTACATTTTTTTTTATGGGTTTATCATCTTTTTGTGGGCACCGCAACAAAAAAATCTGTGGCACGCAAAATGAATCTCTATAACATAACACAATCAATTTTCCTACGACATAACTGTTATAAAACCCTCTTTTATTTAACATTTTGTAAAAGCAAATCTCGCATTTAAAAAAAAAATTAAAAAAAAAACCTACCTAGTTAATAACAGGGACCGGTTCAATTCTTCGGATAGGGTATAAACAAGAGAAGTGTTTATTTTTTCTAAATAACACAACTTATATCTTTTCACTCTCACAAAAAAGTGGACCCACACTTTTATTTTATTTTATTTTATTGTCAAATCTCTATCCTTCTTTATCCATCTCTCTTAGAATAACACAACTTTAGTCCTTTAAAATAACACGCCCTTTACCCATAAACCATTGTCCTAATAGAATCAAGATTCTATAAATAAGAACCAGCATCTCAGCAAGATATATAGAAACTTGAGAGTGAGAGTTGAGTATCCCCTTAATGCCATGGAAGCTCAGCTATCCTTCGTTGTTATTCCATTCTTTCTTTTCTTGCTTTTGCATTGGCTTGCAAAATATTACAAGCCAAAGTCAAGTCTCGCTCACAAACTGCCCCCAGGCCCAACGAAGTTACCTCTCATTGGCAACTTGCATCAACTAGCACTTGCAGGTTCACTTCCACATCATGCTCTCCGAGAACTTTCCCATAAATATGGACCTCTCATGCACCTACAACTTGGTGAAATTCCTGTAGTGGTTGTATCCTCCCCCAGGTTGGCCAAGGAGATCATGAAAACCCATGATATTGCTTTTGTGAATAGGCCGCAACTTCTTTCTCCTCAAATTTTGGCCTATGGATCAACGGATATCGCTTTTGCTCCTTATGGTGATTATTGGAGACAAATGAAGAAAATATGTGTGCTAGAGCTTCTAAGTTCCAAGAGGGTTCAGTCTTTCTCTTATGTTAGAGAAGATGAGACAGCAAAATTCATACAATCAATTCGGTCATCCGCAGGCTCAACAATCAATCTTACTAGTAGAATTTTCTCGTTGGTAAGTTCTTCTGTTTCAAGGGCAGCATTTGGTAACAAATCTAAGGACCAAGATGAGTTTGTCTCTTTGGTCAGAGAATCAATAGCACTGAATGGAGGATTTGAATTGGATGATTTGTTTCCTTCAATGAAACCTATACATATACTAACTGGGTTGAAACCCAAATTGGAGAAGATTCACAAGCGAGCAGACCAAATCTTAGAAAACATTGTCACAATGCATCAAGAAAAGCAAGCAAGAGCAAAAGAAGTCAAGGGTTATGCAAAGCATGAAGATCTTGTTGATGTTCTTTTGAGAATCCAGCAAAGTTGCAGCCTTGAGATCCAACTAACAACCAGAAACATCAAAGCTGTAATTTGGGTTAGTAAACATGCCACAAAGCTCTTCTTTATTTATTTTTTTCAATTACAGCTGAAACTGGTTTAACTATTTCCCTACAATATTTATTTCTTTAATTTCCTACAATATTTCCCTTTAACCACATCAAAAATTTAAGGACAGAACTATTTGTACCCCATGTAAATATTTCTTAAAAAAAAAAACACCTCTTAGTATGTCCACAAGCAACAACTGTTAATACACGTTGACAACTTCTGAAATGTCCGGACTGTATTTAAACTAATCATGGGTTGCTGATGATTTTTTTTAGTACACATACACATGGATTATTTAATATTACGTAACTTATTTGATAGTTGTATAACTTGAAAATATATCAATTGTTAATCCAGGACGTTTTTGCCGCTGGAACTGATACTTCATCAACAACAATAGATTGGGCTATGTCAGAAATGATGAAAAACCCGAGAGTGAGGGAGAAGGCACAAGCTGAATTAAGACAAGCATTCAGAGGAAAGGACATAATCATTGAAACAGATCTAGATGAACTTAGTTACTTAAAGTCAGTGATCAAAGAGACATTGAGGTTACACCCACCTTCTCCTTTGTTGATCCCAAGAGAATGCACAGAATTTACCAACATTGAAGGGTATGACATACCGGTAAAGACTAAAGTCATGATAAATGCATGGGCACTTGGAAGAGATCCCCAATATTGGTCTAATGCTGATAAGTTTATGCCAGAGAGGTTCGATGGCAGTTCCATTGATTTCAAAGGGAATAACTTTGAGTATATTCCTTTTGGGGCAGGAAGGAGAATGTGCCCAGGCATGTCGTTTGGTTTAGCTAGCGTTGTGTTTTCTCTGGCTCTCTTACTCTATCACTTCAATTGGGAACTCCCTAATGGGATGAAACCTGAGGATTTCGATATGACTGAACACTTTGGAATGACGGTTGGAAGGAAAAGCGAGTTGTATTTGATTCCTACGGTTTATGATCTCTAACTTCGACAAAAAAAAATTTAATTTATTGTTTTTTAATAAAAAAATTACAAAAATATAGCAGTTTTGAAATTATTTACGCAACTATATCAGTCAATCACGTCTCACATGGGCGTGACTAGTTTGAGAGAGACACTCCCCATTTGGGAATAAATCTTTGGTACGACTGCTGTAACAAAGATTCAGTACATCCCTCCAATGAAAATATTACATGTCAGTTAATTTTATTTTTCTTTCTAATTTTTCTCTCTATGTATACTGCTTTGATTGATGAGATGCACTGAATCTAAGTACAGCAATAGTACCAAAGATTTATTCCCCATTTGGGCGCGTGACCAAGGAGAGAGACTGTTGAGTAATATTTTTTCGAAGAAAAAAATATCGTTCTCAGGGAACGGTATGAAGTATTTTCTGTTTATTTATCTGAATTAAGAATTCTGTAATTGGAATTTAATTGGTTTTTGTAACAAGAAAGTTTTGTATTCTTTATCAATTATCAAAACTAATGTAAAAAGTAAGAATTGATTTATCAATGTTTTAAAAAGCTTCTGGGTATATTTAAAATCGTGGATGACACAAAAATATTTGCATTCCTGCAAATTTCGTTCAATGCTACAGCGAGTTTAACTCAATTTCTGAAGTACTATAGCTAGTTTAATTGAAACTTCCCAGAATCAACATTAAGGTTCAAGAAGATCTTTTCCCAAAGGTTCTTAAATCTTTCTAGAAAATTTATCAGAAATCACCCTTGATTATCCCTAAACAAGAAGGGTTCAATTGACTCTTAACAAAAATGCATTTCCCAAATTATTTTTGTTGAAAAACTCAAGATTCATTCCCATGAATTTCTTGAGTTGTAAAGGTAAAAGAATCAATCGAATGAGATAAAACAAACAGTAACAAAGAACATCAAAAGTATTTATCCAATCATCTCAACATACCCAGAAAAGAAAAGAAATTAGAAACCCATTGTCAGAAATATTGCAAATCTAAAAAGTAAAGAAACATGCATTACCAAATTTCGTTCAGTAATGAACCGGTCCTTCAAGCATCAAAGTTCCTAAACTAGATCTAAGAAGGAAAACTTGCAGAAGTATGAAAACGATAGCTCGCATGCAGATGATTCTTTTCCTTGAAGATGCGTTGTCAGTGCATTTCGAGTTCAAGAATTTGGAAGAACAATGCTTGCTTTCAAGAAATCAAAAACACTCAGAATCTTTCAAAACAAAAAGTAACGAAGACTAAAACTAAAAAAATCTATCCAAAATCTGATATCTCATATCTCTTATATCCTATTCTACCGTCTAAAGACTCAGAAAATTCCCTTTCATCATGGCCGTCCCCTTCTTCTTCATCCAATGGTTGAGTTGCTCCTTTGATTGTCCCACGTGCTGCCTTCTTTTTCATGTGAGCTGAAAGTAAAAATACAATAAACATGTAAGAAAAAAGCCAAATACTTCTCTTTTTACTTTTTACCTTCTCTTATTTACTTGGGCCTTAACTTAAACTCTTTTGACCCATTTACCTACAACAACACTAATTAAACAGCCCAAAGACACTTAAATAACATAAAATAATATAATATTAATATATATAATTCGGTGCTAACAAAATACCCCAAATTTAGGCAATTGTTTGCCCTCAAGCAAGCAAACAAACTTCACTCAAAACTCAGTTGTTAGCTCAAAATTCAGAGTCACAAAGCAACATAGAATTAAACTTAATAAGTTAAATTTATCAATCATCTATGCAAAGCATCATACTTCTTAAAGCATTGACCAGGTTTAATGTTAACCAATTCCTTCATCAAATTAATCATCCAACTCCAGTTAATCAGTAATTATAGAAGCATTCAATCAAAAACTCATGCACATTCAATCAGTTGCAACCCTTAATTTAAACTGATTCAATTGACATTCCACTGAATTCCTTTCCAGATATATTTAATTAATCACACTCTTTCATTTCTTATAAGGAAGGTTCACTCATTGTCACATCATGCATGAATGCTTCCAATCTACACAACCATTTAGAAACTTGAAGTCCAATATGCTACCTCCATCAAAGGGTCTTTAAGGCTTGTAATGAGGCAGGGCTAGGATTTTTGTTTTTCTAGTCACTTGGCTAATTAAGCAAACCCTTTAGTGTCTAACTAATCCTCATTAGCTTTTTCTGATTTTTTTTTCTAAACAAGACAAAGGGAAATTATTGACTCTCTCTTCCCTTTTTGTATTGATTACTTCCACAAATTTTTACTTTTGCCCCTTTTTCCTCTTTTTTTAGTAAGCTCAGAGATCTCTTTTTTTTTTCTTTTTTTTTTACATAGAACTCTTTAATAACATCACTTGTTCCCCTTTTTCTTTGATTTTTTTTTACCTCCTGAATTTTCTTTCTTTTTCTTTCCCTTCTTTTTTTATAACCAATTCCCCTTTGCCTTATTTAGCCTTTTTTTTATTTATGAGCTAATGAGCATTAGCTAAACACTAAAAATAGCTATATAGGGTGGATAGGGAATTTGGCTTATAATTTCAGGATACATAATCAGAAAAGAAAGGTCTCAGGCTCAAATATAGGGACCAAAGGTTATAATAGAAGGGTAAGGTTATAAAACAAACAGTAACAAAGAACATCAAAAATATTTATCCAATCATTTTAACATACCCAGAAAAGAAAAGAAATTAGAAACTCATTATCAGAAATATTGCAAATCTAAAAAGTAAAGAAACATGCATTACCAAATTTCGTTCAGTAATGAACCGGTCCTTCAAGCATCAAAGTTCCTAAACTAGATCTGAGAAGGAAAACTTGCAGAAGTATGAAAACGATAGCTCGCATGCAGATCCGTGATTCCTTTCCTTGAAGATGCGTTGTCAGTGCATTTCGAGTTCAAGAATTTGGAAGAACAATGCTTGCTTTCAAGAAATCAAAAACACTCTGAATCTTTCAAAACAAAAAGTAACGAAGACTAAAACTAAAAAACTCTATCCAAAATCTGATATCTCTTATATCCTATTCTACCGTCTAAAAACTCAGAAAATTCCATTTCATCATGGTCATCCCCTTCTTCTTCATCCAATGGTTGAGTTGCTCCTTTGATTGTCCCACGTGCTGCCTTCTTTTCATGTGAGCTGAAAGTAAAAATACAATAAAACATGTAAGAAAAAAGCCAAATACTTCTCTTTTTACGTTTTACCTTCTCTTTTTTACTTGGACCTTAACTTAAACTCTTTTGACCCATTTACCTACAACAACGCTAATTAAACAACCCAAAGACACTTAAATAACATAAAATAATATAATATTAATATATATAATTCGGTGCTAACAGAGACGCTCCTCATTGGGACGTGTTTCACCATGTGCTACCACGTGGCACAAAAGTAACAGTTTGACCGTAAAACTTTGGAAATCCATAACTTTTGACTCGGGTGTCCGAATTAGGTAAATCTTTTTTATTCCACCTAACTTTTCGAGATCTACGTAATGACACCTCATTTGACATATTTTGTCTCACAAAAAATTTCAATTTACAATAATGATACCATATGAACGTTTAAACCCAAATTAATAAACAGAAAATCATTATTATGATTAGAAACATTCATATTAAAAATACATCAAAACGACATTTTTATAAAGCTTCCTTACTATTTTTTATAAATCTTCCATTTTTTTCAGGTTAATAATTTCTTTTTGGAAATAACTATAAAATTTTTACCTTATAATTATTACTAAAAATAATCTAACATTTTTATAATAACGAACAAAAACTTAAAATTCAAAATAAAAACGAAAAGCATTCAATGGTCACATTTTTAAGAATTATTGTTATAACATTCTTATAGTATTATTGTTATAAATTCAATTTTTATTTTGCGAGATAAAATATGTCAAATGAGGTATCATTACGTAGATCTTGAAAAGTAATATGGAATGAAAAAATACCTAATTCGGACATCCGAGTCAAAAGTTATGAATTTTCAAAGTTTTACGATCAAACTCTCGACTTTTGTGACATGGTGAAACACGCCCCATAGGAGAGTGTCTCTCTCTTCGGTCATGCCCAAATGGGGAGTGTCTCTCTCCAAACCACTCATGCCCCTGTTGGGCGTGTCTCTATCCTGATCACGCCCCATGTGGGCGTGTCTCTCGTATGACTCACGCCCTACATGGGCGTGTCTCTCTCCATTGGAACACGTCCCATGTGGGCGAGTTTGAGTGCTATAGGTGCGTAAATAATTTCAAAACGGTTATATTTTCGTGATTTTTTTAATTAAAAAAGCAATAAATTAAATTTTTTTCCCTCTAACTTCACCATACCCATATCATTTATTCTGTGGGGTTATATTGACAAAGTTACAAACTATTCTATATCTCACCATTAGTACTTCACTCAAGAACCGGTAAAACATAGTGTAATTTTTTCCTAATTTTTTAGGGGAAATAATTTTTTATTTTAAATGATATAACTTATGTCCTTTTAGTAATTTATAACTATGTACTAAGGGTAGTACATAATTATAATATTAAGTTTATATTTTTCTCTCTCTTCCTTTAGACACTGTTTGCTCACGTAGCATGTGAAAAAGATACAACTTTTATATTATAATTATGGGTTTGTTTTTTTCGATGTTACTTTAGATAACTTTATCTAATGTTGATCGAAATGACGTCGTTTTGGGACGAAAATCATGATGTTTTTGTAATTTTAATTTATTTCAGTGTTATAATAGTCTTTATCATTCTAATTTTTAAATTTTCAATACTAAAATGACGTCATTTCGATGAACAATAGACAAAATTATCTAAAGTAACACGGAAACTTTTCCCCCTATAATTATATATTACCCTTAGTACATGATTATAAATTACTAAAAGGACATAAATTACATATTTTAAAAGCACAAACTATGTACTCTTAAGAAGAAGAAAAATCTCCTTGAACTAGTGTGATTCCTCCATGAGTCCATCAGTTGTATCTCCTTGAACAAATGGTTTCTCGATACGTTTGGTTTATGACTTTATGTATTGGTGGGAAATACAATAGTCAAAACATTAAAATGATAGTTCCTTGGAATTTTCTTCCAAAAAGATTATTTTTGGTCAGTCACATAGGTCCAGTTTATTGTGCTAGCCTCTAAGGCCTATTAAAGGGTATAATATTAAAGAGGTTATACCTCTACATCCTTAAAGTGGGATAAATATTACTTCACTGCATTGAATTCCACTCCCCTGCACATGTACTAGGTGAGGATACTTGCCTCACGTTAGGGGTGGCAAATCGTGTTCGTGGGTCGGGTTCGGGTCGACCTGTGTCTGACACGAACACGAATAGATTCAACCCGAACACGACCCGATTAATTATTAGTGTCAAAATTCTCAACCCGAACACGACTCACTTTTTCTGCGGGTTGACACGACACGACCCGAAAAATCTTATAATATAAGTGTGATCCGTTTATTACACGACTCGCCCCAAAAAAGCACCAAATCTGATTGCAATATAACAAAAAAAAAATCTTCAATAAAAAGAAACCTAGAGTGTATATTTTTTTTTATATCATTCAATAAAATTACCATAATAACCTTGAAAAAAATAAAAAAAAAATTATATTTGCGGATCAGAGCGGGTTCACGGGTTGACCCGTGACCCGACACGAATATTTTCGTGTTATATTTTTCCAACCCGAACACGACCCATTTATTAAACGGGTTGACCTGAACACGAAAATTTCGTGTCGGGTCCGGGTTGGGTTGGCGGGTCGTGTCTTAAATTGCCACCCCTACCTCACGTCTAAGGAGGCCCACAAGGGCCGAAACGATAATGGATCTCATTTATCATTGTAAAATATTCTCCAAAAACCCTATCTCTTCCATTAGCAAAGGAAGCAATTGAGTAAGTTCTTTAATCTTTGGCGTGGCATTGAGTAAGTCACTACTAGAAAATGCTTTTTTTTCGACGGAAAAATTCCGTCGAAAATGATAAAAATTCCGTCGAAAATGACATTTTCGACGGAAAAGAAGCCGTCGAATAAGTCTTCGTAGGTATTAAATTTTTCGACGGAATTAGAGATTCCGTCATTTTTTTTCGACGGAAAAATAAGTCCGTCGAAATTTTTCGACGGAAAATGAATGACATTCCGTCGAAAAATCTTGTATTAATTTTCGACGGAAAATAAATTTGTCAAGAATTTTCGACAGAAAATAAATGTAATTCCGTCGAAAAATCTTTTAATATTTTTCGACAGAAAATAAATTCTGTCGAAATTTTTCGACGGAAAATGAATGAAATTCCGTCGAAAAATCTTTTAATATTTTTCGACGGAAAATAAATTCCGTCGAAATTTTTCGACAGAAAATGAATGAAATTCCGTCGAAAAATCTTTTAATATTCCGTCGAAAAATCTTTTAATAATTTTCAACGGAAAATAAATTCTGACGAAATTTTTCGACGGAAAATTTTCCGTCGAAAAATCTTTTAATATTTTTCGACGGAAAATGAATGAAATTCCGTCGAAAAATCTTTTAATATTTTTCGACGGAAAATAAATTCCGTCGAAATTTTTCGACGGAAAATGAATTAAATTCCGTCGAAAAATCTTTTAATATTTTTCGACAGAAAATAAATTCTGTCAAAATTTTTCGACGGAAAATGAATCAAATTCCGTCGAAAAATCTTTTAATAATTTTCGACGGAAAACAAATTCCGTCGAAAATTTTCGACATAAATTCTTTGAATATTTTTATCTCTACAAAATTAATATCAATTTATGTTTCACACCTGATAAACAAATATATGAAAGTAACATATCATAATTATATGATTTTAATATAATTATGATATGTTAAAGATCCCTGTCATATACTAATCAAAATATACTTATATATATAAATGTCCAACACATATACTAATCAATAGGGACATACATATACAAAAGTCTCTATCATATACTAATCAAAAGAGTACTATGTCTAAAAATATCCAAGACATATGCTAATCAAAAGGGACATACATATACAAAAGTCCCCTGTCATATACAAATCAAAAGAGTCCTATATGTATAAATGTCCAAGATATATACTAATCAAACAGGAACATACATATACAAAAGTCCCTGTCATATACTAATCAAAATAGTCTATGTGCAATAGTCCCGGTCATATACATCCAACAAAGATACAAAAGTCATGCTGGTGGATGACCTGCATGATCGTGGTCATCACCTACGTCCTGAGACGGGGGCTGAGTCTCGTCGTCATCCTCAGTATCTAAAAATTCCACAGGAAGCCTTCGCAAAAGCTTCTCCATGGTGTCCATTCGCTTCTGCATCATAACCATTAAACTATCCTGTTTGTCAACCATTTTCTGCTGCTGTGCAGCCTTCTCCTCTTGCTGTGCAACTGTACCCTGCAACTGTAGAATCAATGTGCGCATCCTGTCATTCTCCTGCTGCGACACTCCAAATGGTAACCTATTGCAGATTCGAGATTGCTTATATACTCCTCCTCGTGCACCTAAACCGTATACCCGTCCTTTACTGTTAACCCCACCAGCTGCCTGCAAGATTAAATCATTATCCGAGGCAATACTGCTAGCATCCACTCCTGGAGTGACTTGACTATCTCTCTCTTCCCTAAGTCTCGTAAAGTCATCCTAAAATTTACATAGAAAGTATTGATGTGTTAAATTCAGGTACACTAAAACTAATCAGCTTTCTGAAGTAAACATATGGTGTAAAAATAAATATTACTCACAGCTTTTGCCTTTGCCTTGTCATTGCACCACCTGTCACGATCATCTTTAGATGTGTGTGTATGTTTGAACACAGCCCAATCCACGGAGGACAGATCCGTGACGCCATCTGCCAACTGCGTGGGGTCAATTCATAAAACAATAAGAACATAATACTGTGAGTATAAAAAAAGGCTTACCATAAACATTTAATCTACATGCATATGCAATTACTAGTATTCTTACCAACCGCCTTGCATGCTCAGTAAATGGAAGTGAACCTCCAGAATGTGAAGGTCCATCAAATTTGGACCTGTTCCTCTTATTTGCTTCAGATATTTTCTTCCATTTTTCATTAGACCAGTGAACCTTCAAACCATCAAGAACATCTTGTCTCATCCAAGACACATCGCCCTTTCCTTTTCTTATCAAATTCAAGTGATTTCTGATTATGTCAGTGGCTTTGATCTTGTATGCTTTATCAAAAAAATATTGGTCATCCGGCAAGCATTTATATTTTTCCTAATATATAGGTGAAACACGACAAGAAAGACAAGTTAGTAAAAATATCAACATTAACTTGAAAACCTTGAATCATACATAAATAATAATATGGTAATATGGTCAGATTTGAAGGGCAACCATTACCATCAATGTGTTCAACCAGTTCGCCTTGACATTGGTTGGAACTGCCTTATATGTAGGGTATGGACCGTCATAATTGCGCTTGATTATTGTCCACATTTTGCGCACTACATCACATGGTTCAAAGCTGAAATACATTGTAATGTGATTATATTGACCAATGCAACAAAATGATTATCAACATTTACATGAAAGTGTATTGAAAAAATAACATAACAACCATTAACAATTTTTGTACTTACCTGGTGCCATCGATGGTCGGTCGTACCCATATACGATTGTCCACGGGATCTTTCTCCCCCCACCGTGGAACAAGATCCTGGATGATAGGCGGAGGTGGACCATAATATGGAGCCGCCGGTGGGGACATAGCGTGATCCTTTTTAACAAAAACAAGAGAAAAATAGCACAAATTTGACAATGATTATATTTGAACACAAATTTATTGGAATTTAAAATGTAGAATATATGCATATATTTTCAGATAACCTCATTTTCCTCTAGAGTAGAAGGTACAAACGATTCCGGTGTCTCTTCGACTGCCGATGGTGGTGATTGTGCATCTGGTGATGTTGTTTGCAGACGTGAAGACAATGACGTGTGGTCCTGCCCTCGACCTCTAATGGTCCCTCGTCCATATGTACGTAGAGAGGAACTATCCTTGCCTCTACCCCTACCATGTGTAGGGTCAAATGCCTCCATCTGCATAAGAAACATACTTGATTAATATTTCAGTTTACCATTATAATCTCTATAACAATTGATCATCCGTGAAGATGTATAAATATTATGCATCAATGAACTTGAATGGCACCCAATGTTACCAAATATGTCATTAAAATTAACAATACATCCAAAGATAAGTATATGATATGTCAAATATTACAACAATGACAACTTCAACCGACATATTACAAGAAATATGACCACAAACAAACAATCATGATCCTACTCAATTGTGTAATGATTGTTTATAATTGGCATTTCATTCTGAATCTTCATTCAAAACTATGTCTTCTTCTTCAGTTTCCTCAGTCTCATAATCGTCATGTTCCGATTCAGATGATGACAAGAATTGTGGTTCCTCAATGTCTGTGTCATCACTATCAATGCGATATGTGGGGATTGTCTCTAATTCAGGTGTAGTGTCAACAAGGATGTCATGG